>OMKZ01033380.1:0-21028 GCA_900302535.1 Neoniphon sammara | reverse complement strand
TTTTTTTTTTTATTTTTTTTTTAATTTAATAGCAAATTGCAATGTGCATTACGAGAAATAGTAGGGTAAGAGACAAAACATTACAATCACAGCACTTATCTTTAAGAAAAAACACCCGCAGAATCAAAGTATGTGAGAAAAGAAAACGACAATGAAAATTTCAAGAGGTGAATGAGGCGTTATAGCGGTTGAGGTGTGATGCCATAAAAGTGTGAAGTGTGAAATTCAGTTGAGGGCCAAAGATGACGTTTTGGTTTTTAGAAGTGCATTAAACATTTGAAACCAGTGGACCAACCCATCGAAACAGACAGTGTCAGAACCTGCTCTTCTCTCTTCTCCAGGAGAACAACTTCTGCTCTTCTCATAATATCTAACAATTATCTGGGCTTGCTTGTATGTTTGATCCTTTCAATTTTTTTTTTTCTCAGGTTCTCACGCAACAATCAGAAAACTCCATTTTAGTCGAAAAATCCAGCCTAGAACCTGGTACTGAATACTGCATAAAAGTGAAATCTCTTCCTACAATTAAAGACTATGATGGAACTTGGAGTAAATGGAGTCCACTGACATGTTGGAAGACTGAAGCCAGTGAAGGTAAAAAGTAAATTTTTCATCAGTATAACAGCTTCATGGCAGACTGGAGCAATGTAAAACTGATCACTCGCTGCACTTCACTGTGCACGCTATAACCACTCTGCATGTACATAAATGCTGCATGCAAATGTCTGCTGTGTGTGAGGTCTTGTCATTCCTGTATTGTGCGTCTGTTATGTGTATGTGATGTCAATCTTAAGATGTTGCAACAAGAAAACCCAGGTAGTGTATTTAGTGAGAAAAGTGATTCTGAGTCTGATAGACAAGCAGCTCACCTCAGATAAACCATTTCTCTTTTCTGACGCTGCCGGTGTTGAATATTAGAATTCGTTGTTGCACATTAACCACCGAAATATCTTTCTGTCATATCTGTAGTATGTCTCACTAATTCTGGGCTGTTATGTGAAATTTACCAAAGAACAAGAACAAGAACAAGAACAAGAACAAGAAAATATATTACTCATCTTGACCAAGTTTGTGGGCCCAGTGTGTGCGGTGGTTGGGGTGCTGCTGTTTTTGTTCTACAACCCTGTAATAAGGTAACACCTGTTTAGCTCCACATGTTGGCCATCTAGGAATTCAAGCTTATTCGGCTGCTGTACTCATTTGAAGTTGCTGTGGATGGCAGAATCAGCGACATGCCCACAGTGTAGGATGTAATTTTCCAATCATGATTTGTCCCACAGAATGAAGATAAGAACTCTGTCCCACACGCCGTCCCCAGCCCCTTTCTTCCAGCCTCTGTTTCAAGAACATAAAGGGAACTTCCAGGTGAGGTGTTACCATGTTTTCTTCCGCATTCCCTCAGTGATCACTGGTACTATAAGGTTGTGCTGTATTACTGTTTTAAAATACTGCAACATTCAAAGGGTTTATAGTCATAGTCAGCGATGAGTGAAGTGCAGCCTTGTAAAGTCAAAGATGTTTTGGCTCAGTTCAACTTAGGTTCACTGCAGTTTGCATTATTATGAATCCCACTACAGTTCTGGGCAAGTTCACCCAAATGGATAAAGTTAGGGTTCATGGTTGGGTTTCCCAGTTGTCATATTATGGCTGTTTTTGTAAATGGACAGGACTTTTCTGACCAGTTACCATGCTTTGGGGCATATCTTGCCCAGAACTGCAGTGGGATTCATAATAATAAGGCCTCCAGTTCACTTCAGTTTCCTTTCCTTTCCTTTATGCTTCACTTTTATCAGAGTCATAAATTAGGCACATCATCACCTGTTTGTAGAACACAATTTATTGCTTTGATACATAAATTATCAACATCTATACTGGTTAAAATGTCATATGCAAAGTACTAGTGTACATAAGGAGAAAACATGAAACATTGCCAGCTAACACCCTGATTACCAAAAGAGCTGTCATATCTGGCAGTACTGGAAATTATCAGCATGATGAAACATTTGAAATGACTCACTGTTTAAGTTGTGATGAGTCTGGTGTTTAGTTTTCACATACAGGGCATGTTGTTGATGAAGTCTAAAGTATCACATTAATTAAATCAATCAGTCAACAACCAACTAATCTATCAATCGATTAACAAAGCATATCCCAATGCTATTGTATTGGCAGGAATGGATTTCCCCTCAAGGCAATGTTGCATTACAACACAAGACAGAAGAGATGATGAAAACAGATGCTTTGATTGTTGTGCCAAAACCCATCACAAAGGACCAGGAGGAGCACCAGGACATCCAGGACTCCTTCTTAACACAAATGATGTTCACTCAGTGTCAAAGTTCTTATGTCGGCTTACCTGGGATGGATGGACCCCCCCTTCATTTGAATGTAAATTGTCAAGGCGACACCTCTTACACTCAGCTCCCAATCTCCACCCTGAATTTTGGTTTTGGAGAGGCAGTTGTTGCCACCTCTCCACCTGAGAACGTCTTGGAAATAAGCTGCGCCGACTCTGGCTGCGGGTGCGAGGATCTGAGCCGAAGCCCAGAGTGCAGCTCTCCCAACAGTCCTCTGCATGCAAGTCCACCACAGTGCTTGTGTGCCGACTACTGCATTCTCAACAAAACAGCAGCAGGCATCATTCCCATTTTAATAACCAAAGGAAACAGCGTAAACGTTCCATCTGAGTCCCTGCAGAAGGACGAGAGCTAAACACCAGAAATGATCCTGTCAGCTGGTTTGTGGGAAAAGAAACACCGAAAACTCAGCACTGATTAAAATGAGTGAGATATTCTGAATGTATATTGCACCAAGGGAAAGGTCATAGTCAGGTACTCACTCACACATTGTGGGTATGTTACAGTTGGTGCTTTTCTCATAACTAGAATTAAGAGTTTTACATGGTCCTTAGAACTTGAATTTCTACCAAACCCAATGAATGTATTTCACTGAATTTCACACAACACAACAGTTGTTTCTTGTGGCTTATTGCTGGGAAATTAAATACTTCCTTCATCCCTGTGGGGATGAATGACAAATAAAGCATCTTATCTATCTATCTATCTATCTATCTATCTATCTATCTATCTATCTATCTATCTATCTATCTATCTATCTATCAATCAGCAGGCCATTGCTTCAGCTAAGCTGCACTTGTTTTGGTGCCATATTAACTGCAGAAGGCTTCATCATGTGAATGTGTCTGATTTGATCAGCTTTCAATGAAATGCATTTTTGTGTGGCCCATCTTTTCCACTCGCTTTGTTTCCACATTATGTTTTTTTAAGCAACTGCAGTGATTTATTAATAAATGTGTGACTTTATCAAAATCTATCAGCAACAGATCTGTGATTGAAGTAATAAAATAACACTTTCACAATAGAGACAAGTAGGCTGGCTGATGAGAGCAGAGATCCAACAGAGAGCCTGGTGAAGAATAAGTCAGATCATATCATGATATATACAATGTAACAATAACAATGTTTTGTCTAGTGCTTGGCTTGAAAACAAGTTGTTTTAGCCTTTGTATCTGAAGTGTCTGACATTTCAGCTGCAGACACAGATGACTTTTCATCATCATCCATGGAAGTGTGGAGGTGGGGGGCCTCTAATGATAAAGAGAGGGGAGTTTTTGTCTCAAAACAAAGTCTGGACTGGAAAATGAGTTATGAAAGGCTTCAACCTGAAGATGACAGAATAATCTCCCAGCCATTAGTATTAATCAACAATCCTATCAACCCATACAGATATACAGCGGCCATTTTATGCCATGGGACAGTAAAAATCAGTCTACATATTTAATCTATGATTGTTTTCAACTAATGTAATCAAGGTTTGGTTGAGTTTCTTTGAATGACTGTCAGAGAGCATTTTCAGCAATTTTGATGCAAACTGGCAACAGAATATCATTGTGGATGTTTTCTGCAGAGGCTATTTTGTTGTTATTTGATGTTAATAGCCAAGTGAAGGAACCAGAGAGCAGTACTGCCATCTTACAGTGTTTAGTGGCCAACAACAATGTACAACCAGACTGATATGCACCCCAATTTGTATGATGAGGACAATGCTAGAATTTAAAATACCGTTGGAACAGCTGCTGACTCTGTGATGAATATGACAGGGACAGGGACAAGAGACAAAAATATCAAGTGAAAGTTAGAGAAAAGTGAAAGAGAATTTTAAATTATGTGAATGAAAGAGGAAGACTGTCTGAAAATAAAATGTCGCTGTGTAATGTCTGGAATGTGTAACACAAATTTCAAGGAAAGGAGAATAACTTTTGGGGAGGCTGTGAACAGTGACAATGAAATGACAACAAAGCCAGCATGGAAAACTAAGCTCTCCTTTATTAAAATGAAAATCAATCGATAGTAAGAGGTCTCAGTGATAAATGGCAGCAAAGGGAAGATACAGCTTAACCCACCCACACACATAATCTCACACGTGGTTACAGAAACCACTTATTTTCCCAGTTTATCTTTTCATCAGGCGTCGGCGTAAGAACGCCTACACAAATCCTCCATGAGCTAAAACATCTTTTTCAACTCTTCCTTACCAGAAAGCCTGTACTGTCTCATTGACTTTCAGAGGCATCTATATGATGGCAAGACCTATTTGGCTAAAGAGGAGCCCTCTGACTGTATTTGACATTATTATTAAATCGGTAGCATGTGAGGAAAGTATGATGGACTGCCATGAGGGTCACAGTGGAGCAAAATGTTAGCACAAAGAGAAAACAGAAAGAAAAAGTAAGGGCCTGGCAGCCAGTACCCCTCAGTGCAGGCTCAGAGACGGGTCAGGACGGCATGTTGGGCGCAGCTACACGCCTTAAGATACGCCCACATGAGTAAAATCAGAGTTAAGGTTGGGCTAGGGCTTTCCTGCTGGCCAATTACAGCGCTTGTGGGGCGGGGCTACAGCTCCACCCCGTCATCCAGCTTCCAGGGATTCTCATTAGCAGGGTTTTCACACAGGTCTGGCAAGGCTGAAAACAGAAGAGAGCTTTCAGGTGATGTAACATGATCCTTAGCAGCTATGTTGGAACCGCCCAGCTCTGTGGCAACTGAGAACAGCTCATTGTGGTATAGAACAGATTACATGTAATCAGTATTATTTTATCAGATTACAAAAAATAAGTAACTATAATCAGCCCAGATTACATTAAAAAAAAAAGTGTAATTAGATTGTGGTTTTATTGTCAAGGATTACTTCATTACATTTTTGATTACATCTTTAAAATATGCTGAATATGTTCTACTGTATATCAAAGTAAGTTACTCCTCTCAGGTTGGTAGTTTTGTCAGTGACATAACTAATATTTGTTTTTGTCTTTTAATGATGGTTTATGGATAAAAGATTTGTTTCCCTTTTTGTTTACATTGAAAATGGAAGATGAACATTTTAAGTAAGCACTCCTCTTGCGTTACAAAAGCAAAGTCCTCCATGTGGCCTTTGATTAAAAAAACAGCAGCAACAAAACAAACAGCATCCCACATGTTGTAGAAAACATACAGGACAACTGGAGTTTGTGCCTGTGCCGTTTTTGTAAGTGTAATTTGATCTGACAAACTGTAAATGCTGAATATGCAAAATGCATTTTAGTGTTTGGAAATGTTTAAAGAGAAAAAAGAATATTTGTGGAACTCAATTTTTTGTGACTGTGTCCATTTTTTTCAGTATAAAGTACAACATCTTCAATGTTTGATTTTGATGTAATCTGAAAGTAACCCAAAAGTATTCAGATTAGATTACATTTATTCTGTAATCCAGTAGATTACTTTACTAATTCAAAAATTGCCGTGTAACTTGCATTCAGTAACTGATTACATTTCAAAGTAATCTGACCCAACCCTGTATAGAACAATTTGACAATCTCAACAGAAACCATGAGAAAGGCTTTCTTTCTGTCCTGTTTTTGACTGGGACTTTAAAATTTACCATACCTGACCAGCTAAACATCGAACGCCTTTTTCTAAGTACAAGCCAGTAATGAAACCACTTGCTGATTTGCACTTTGCCTAAAATAGCAGCAAACATTAGTAGTGGGGAGAAGTCACAAATTTAACCTTAACATTACTTACTTTTTACTTACAGCATTACCGAAAAGCTCTGCAGCCACAACACACCAGTCTTTTAGTCTTATATTTAATCATTATTTGCACATAGTCATTTCCACACCATACCTTAATCCTGGCACGAGATGTGGTTGCTATGGGATTTGTAATGCCGCTGAAAGCTCTGCTGAAATGAATCAGGTAATTTCCAGGCAGAAGAAAGTTTGGAAATTGGTCAAAAATGTGGTAAGGTATGAAATGTGGGGAACAATATGTTGTTTAGTCCTCATAAACATGTCTAAACATTTTTTTTATTATTTTATAATCACTGACATTTTCATGCACCGTGGTATTCATTGCTGTCCTCGTTTCTCATACATATTTTGTTTATTCATATTGTTTTATTTATTTATTTTCCATTGATCTCTATTGTTTTTATGCATTCTCTACTTTTGTGCTATTTTCCATTTTCTTTTAATCAGAGCTAGACACCCTGTTACTTTAGCTGCTGCAACGACACAACTTCCCCACGATGATAAATATCATTTTCATCTGTAGTCAACTAGTCATTCTAACCACCAGATGACGCTGTGACTTCAATCCAAAATCCCCCAGCAGTTTTTTTTTTTTTTAGTAGCGAAGAAGTTAAAAATACAGGAAGCAAGCAGCATCCCTGCCATAGCAATAATCAGGTATCTCTGGTTCGGTGTGTCGATTTTATCGTTGTTTACACTGTTGAAAAGTCCTATAGCCGTGTGTTAATTTAGTCAGGCGGAGTTATTTGCATGTCTTTTACGAGTGTGCGTATTTGGTTAACATCGGCTCTGTGTTGCGCAGCGACTCCAACGACGTATCCTCGCATCCTTGCAGGCTGACGCTTTCCATACAGCTTTCTCGCATTAAAAAAAAGAAGAAAAAATGAATTTAGTTCAGAACCGAACCGTGCATCCACACCTGCGCGACGAAGAAGCTCTTGTGATCGAAAACGCCATCAGGATAGCCATAGATTCCATAATAAACGTGCTGTACAGTGTCAACAGTGCCAGGACGCATGAATACCAAAGGATGGTGGCCGACAGGGACAAAGAGATCCAGCGGCTGGAGTGCAGGTCGAAAGAAATTGAACACGAACTGCAGGTCCTGCGTCGACAAGGATGCACTTGTGGACTGTTTGGAAATGAACACAACCTGCTCAGCTCACAGGCCTCCAGTGAATCTCAGCTGGAAGAGCAGAGCAGTTTTGAACCAAGGTGCACTGACAGCGCCATGCCAGCAGAGCAAGAGTGTGAAATGAGCATCTCACGTAAGTAAGCTTTAATGTAACCCAGGAGGAGAATGTGTTGACTGTATGAATACCTCATTCACTAATTCAAAAGGTTTGCTTATAGATCCACCAATAAACCTTAATTATGTCTTTTGTATTTATTTATTATGCTTTTTTTGTCTTCATACTCCACAGTTGGCCTTTTTGCCAGGCCTCCCTCACAGGACTCCTCCCAAAGCCACGAGTCAGCTCCTCCTCCATCTCCAGGCAGGATGGGCCTTGATCAGACCTGCACCTCACACTCCTCAGAGGTGTCAGGTCTGTCAGAGGGAACCAGAAACCTGCCTACGTCACCCAGCAGCCTCACAGTAAAAGATGAGCCTTGTGATATAGATACAGTCTTAATCAAGTGGGAAATGAGTGAGCAGAATTTCGAGGACCATCAGGAAAGCGTAGGCCCTCTGTCTCAGGATAAAGACAACACCAACATAAAAAGTAAAGTATTTTTAAATAATTAGTCATTTTTATATTATATAGGGTCATTATAAGGACAGGAATTTTTTTTACATCTGTTTTGTCAATTTGACCCTTGCACACTGCTATTCATCACTTGCAACTTCAGTGAACACTTATTCTGCTGTTGCTCTCATTGCATGTAACTCAGGAGGGAAGCATCAATTAAATATTGTTTATGTGAAACTGTATTATTGAAACTGGTGTTGCATGATTGTGAAGTTGTTTGTCCCTTTTCACTCCTCTAGGAAGACTTGAAAATAGAGAGAGAATAAAGAAGTTCAGGGAGAAACTTTATGCAGATCAAGACAGGCACCGTACAATCAAAGAGGCAGAGCGCCGCAGGTGGGTTATCATGTAGAACAAATGAGCCAGCTGCATATGTGGGCTACAGGTAACTTGTTAGTGATGGAAAAATTGACTCTACAGCCTTTGACCATTGTTAAATCGCAGCTACTGGAGACTGTAGATTGAATAGTTTGATTTATTTTGTCATCTGGTGGTGTATTTTTCTTATTCCTGTGGATAACTGGTAGTTATGTAGTTTGTAGTTTGATAAGCTATCCAGAACATCGCGGTTTTGGTTTTAGTTCCTCAAATGAAAGAGCAAGGGCTTCTTTCTCAACTCGCCATTTAGCACAAATGATAAACAATTGCACTGGGAGAAATTCATCTTAGAGGAGGCAGAGATACTAATTTGCCCACTGATGCTAGCCTCAATAGACCAGAATGCAATGCTGCATGTCAACTCACTAATATTCACAAACTAGTTGCCTAACAAGCTGTATTTATATAGCCATACAATCATCTATGATTCTGTTGTCGTGGGCTTGTCAGAAGGCATTCTGGGAAACCTAGAAAATTAATAACTTAAGTAGATTTAGATTTAGATTTAGTGGCTATATGAAAAAATAAACTAACTAAATGAATGAATAAATAAGTGAATTACAACACTTCACACATTGCAGTGATTTGTAAAATGACTTTAGAATCACAGATTGAAACTATATAATAGTGTAGGAGGATCTGAAGGTGAATATTTCCATGAATCTGTTATAATTTCAGTTATTACTTTAAATATAAATTATCTTTCAGCCTGTTCACAGTGAAAACATATGTTATAAATAAGAGCAGACATGGCTGGCCTCATGACAAACAAATACATATGCAAAATAGATTTTTTTTTTAACTATTTGTATGAGAATTGACCATTCTGTATATATTTTACAACTCCTGCTAATTTCTTATTTTACTTAAATGTGCATCTGTTGGCTTTACAATACATAATTGGGTTTTGCCTTTATCTTCATAAAGGTTTAGTCTAAGAGATCAGAAGTGCTTGGTGATACATTCTTACTTTTTGACCTCCTCAGGAACAGCAAGAGGAGCGTGCCGATGTCCGAGCTGCCAGAAGAGGCCCAGAGACTGAAGAGGGCAGCGTGGAGAGCAGCTTCCAGGCGGTATTACGCCCGAAAAGTGGCGCGCCAACAGGCAAACCCCACGCGCTCTGGCCCCCTTCCTCAGATCACATACTCTCCATGTTCACTGCCAGTGTCTTTTGTGGATAAAAGGAGGAGGACGCTGATATCTGAATTACCCGAAGAGACCCAGACCCTGCAGAGGGAGGCGTGGAGAGCGGCATCCAGGAGGTACTATGCTCGGAAAATGTCTCGCCTCCAGGCCGACCCCATACAACTCAGCCACCTCCTCCACAACACTGAGCCATCTGGGGAAACTGCAGGACCCAACAGAGGCGGCTCACATGCTGACAGCGGGGAACTTGCAGGAATAGTGTGTAGCTGAAGGACAATAATGCAGTTTGAGTTGTGATCATATTGCGTTTTCTATATTACATAATGACAGGTTGATTTCTGTGTGTTGTATTATGTAGAATAAAGAATGGACCATGTGAATGTGTGTGTATTCTAATATTTTCTGTTGATTTGTACTGATGTGTGGAGATTTGACTCAGATCTTCTAGTTTGTTCAGAATGCTTTGACCCTAGTGTTTGAGGGAATGAGACAGTTATTCACAATGCAAAAATGTCATTGGTGTTTTTTTTTTGTTTTTTTCGTGATTTGATTATGCATCAAGGTAACCAATCACTGATAACACACATCCAGTGTGTTCACATTTACAGAATAACTTTGTTACCAACTTTTCACTGTAAGTTGTGTTCTTTTGTTAATTTGAACCTCATTTTGTATACAACATTGCATGCATATACATGTTACAAATAAAGCTTGGTTGAATGAATACATAATGAGTTAATATGAAGTTATTGCACAGTATCACTCATTTGAGAAACCTAGCAATTTGGCGCCCCCTTGAGCACAATTTTGCAGGAACTATATAATAGCATCACTTAAAATAAATGATATCGTTTATGTTATCAGTTGGTAATCAGTTGTCAATTCATTTTTTAACTTTCTTCCTGTTTTTTTTTTCTTCATCCCCCCATCCCCCGAACAAGTAGGTCTAATCACCAGTGAATGACTGATGATGAGTTCCTATTTCCCCAAATCTTTAAATTATATGTAATTTGAAAGAGACGTTTATAATTCAATTGTACAATTTAAGCAAAAACGTCTCTTTAACAGGGGAAAGCTCCCAAAATTGAAACAGACCTTCAACTGTGGTGAAGGTTTCACAGGTTCCCGTAGTAAACTGTGTCTGTCTAAACGTTCCTGTCCTGTACAAATGAGAAGAGTCATTCAATTTAAACATTGTCTATGATTCCATCAACAATCCATTTTAGCCGGAGCTGAGCAGTAATACGGTAATATAGCAAAGTAATACGGCCTCGTTGACCCAAGTAAAGCGTCTGATGTTCAAAAAATGTTTTATGGAAAATTTGTGGAATTTCTGCAAAAATAATGAAAAATACACGAAGCATTTTTATATTTTATTTTAATCATTTTTAATCATTCACGGCTCACACATCACATACTGTAAACTCCTGAATTAACAATAAATAAATAAATAAATAATAAAAAATTACAATAGAAATTCACATATTCTCAGTCTAGTATATGTGCTGTGGTGTACCATGACATGCAATAAGCGATCATGACTGCATCATTTATCGAGTAACCAAAATATCAGGGGTTTTCCAACACAGTCAGTAAATAGGCCTAACGCTTTTTTTCTGGAGCCTATTTACTGCAATGCATCTTGACTAGATATATCGATTATGAGTGGCTGTAGGTTATTTAGGCTGATTTGTAGGTCTGTGCCTCCTCTGGCTTGCTGTTTACTGGATATTCTCTCCTCACCTCATTGCTGTGGAGATGAAACTGTCAACAAAGCGCTCATGCCCCCAGCAACATGCAGGGGCGTCCTGCAACAAAAGCCGGTGTTGTCACCCAGCCTCATTATTGCGCAGTCTGACCGCCGCCCGACGCACAGCTGAGCCGTGCACAAGGCAAGGACAACAGTGTGGTTATTATGGTATCTTGGGGGACTGGTGTGCTGTGACTGTTTCTCTCGCTCTGAATTCAGTATGAAATGTGATCTGCTTGACAGCTGCTGCGGCAAATGCTTAGAAAGGACAGGCGTGCGTCAGGCTGCAGTTCCGGCTGTCCACTGGTAGTCTGTGGCGCTTGTGTGGCATGGGCAACACATAGGCTATAGCTGTGTATTTTACAAATAATAAGGTTTATTTGTTGCTGTGGAACAACCGTTCCCGAGAAGGTATGCCAAAGCTTTGTCTTTTTTAAAGGAGACTTGTGTTATAATGTTTTTTCCCCCTCCAACTTCCACTAATTTTTGCAGCTAGGTGTCGGGGCTCCCGTATTTGTTGTTGCCTGAGGCTTTGGCGTTTCAGAATGTGGATGTGGGGTCGTAGACCTGCTGGAGGCTCAGGTCTGGACACGTAGGATGGAAAACACCACCTATTTTTCACTATTTGCTGGCGAAAATACTTTGACATAACCTCAGGCTGGTGATCAAACAGGATTGTCATGCTGGCAGCTGCAACACAATTTGCATAGGGGTTTATTTTGGGGTAAACAACGTCAACCTCACGCGCTGTCGCTTTTCCACCAGTGAGTTTAACGGATTACATTTTCCTAAATGTTTTTTTCATACATTTATATATTTTGCAAGCTGAATTTATAATAATAAATTGAGGAACACAGTCTTGAGACTACTGTGGCGCACTGCTGTAGCTTACTGGATGGACGCAGCTGCAGCTCTCAAATTGGTTCCAGCTCTTTGTTATTGGTTAGATGGATTGTAATTTTGTTTTTGAGTTGTGCTAGAGTGCTGTCACCAATATTACATCTATATTAAAACGAATAATATGATTAAATCAGGGTATGAATAAGATTACTTTGTGCACAATAGCTTGTGATATTTGGTATACTTTCCTTGGTGCACTTTGCGTACATAGGGACCAAAAATTTGGTATTCTATTAGCACAACTGTTAAATTGAGTGCATGGTTGGTAAAAAACAAAAATAAATTCATTTTAATTACCTTTTTATATTGAGGAAACTTATCCTTTTTCTCCATGAGCTTTTGGAGAACTCTCTGTCTCTTTGGGTACACCTGTGCACTTTTGGATAGGTCCATTTGGAAACATTGCTCTCCTTTTGCTTGCTTGGATTCTATTTAAATGAAAATAGCTTCTTTACAGTCTCTTTGGTCCAGTCCACAATAAAGAGCTCTCTTTGAGTCAAAAAACCCACCAATGGGTTATTTGTGGCCACCCAAAGATGCTCCAGGGCTTGGAAAACGCACAATACACAGTGGAAAGGCTCTGAAAGCTCAGCTGCACACTCACTGACAATTGCTCTTTAGTATCAACTGTATAACTACTGGATGGACCAAAATAAGTTGAAAACCAAGGGGGAGGACAGAGTGTTTTTGAGGAGGGGGCTTTACAGTATTAAGGTCTTGAAATACCATTTGAAATGGGCATGTTGGAGCTTGTGTATATCTGGGTCCAAAATGGCTCTTTTGGGGTTTCAGGGGCCTTCTGGGCTCTTTAGAAATGATTTAGTCCAATTTGAGCACCCCTACATGTTCAACATTAATGGAAGTGTCCTTTTTGCAGGGATTGCTGGGAAGAAGAAGGAGGGTGTCGAGATTGGGACTTTGGAGAGGGAGGTATAGAGAGAGGCACTCTCAAAAGGTAAGAAATCCTATGTTCTCCTGTGGCCAAAGATGCCCAAGGTTGGACAGGAGATAGATGGAGGCTGTATACTCAACATTTGGCCAGAAAAAGAGAGGTTTTCAGGTGTATTTTGGTGTCTGTGCAGTGTGATACAGCAGGGAGGGACAGAGCATTATGGTGTGCATTAACAAGGAAATATGGAGGGACGGCTAGGGGGAGCCATAGCTGGGAGGAAGGCAGCTTTCTGGCTCTGGCCTGTTGGGAGAGGGGATGTTGGCTTGTTTTAGTACTCACAAACACAGAAGACCTCCGGAAGACACTGCATTGTTGAATTTGTACTTGTTTGATTAGCTATTGTTTGAACTTTATTAGCCTCAGGGCTGTGCTTCATGGGGAAATGTGTCCCAACTGTCAGACAGGCTCTGTTCTGTAAATAAATAGAGGAAACTGTCATGGTAGAATAACAGGTGGCAGAAAACCATTCAAATAAGTCATGAACATGTATATTCAGTACTTTAGTAAATAATTTTATGTAATTTAACATGAGGATTTTGATTAGCTTAGCACTGCTATGATCACAGGGAGAAAACATTCAAGATGGCTGCTCCACTGCTGGGAGTTTTGTGACAGCAACCATCCACTTCCTGATTAGACAACCGGAGCTGCTTTGTTTACAGGCAAAACCTGGTCATATGTCTTCTCCCATATATAAGTAAAGCTTTAGCTTGGCTAAAAGCTAATTTACATAGATATACGCTAATAGTAGCATAAGCAGAGTCAGGACTTGGGCCTCGGCTTACTGGCTCAGATGTGTGAGAGCTGTGATCTCTAGTTTCTCTTAAGGCCACGCTGTCAAACAGCACTGATTGGCTAACTCAAGAAAAAAAAACTTGAGCACATGAGCCACAACAGTTTTCATCTGTTGACACTTGACACTGAGCATTTTCAGCTATTTAAAACACATGCAAGTATACTTCATTCATTATTTTGCTCAGAACATTTAAAAATGAGACCAAAAGGATGAAGAGCACTAGTTATGAAATTGTCACGCAGGGGGAAACTCAACTGAAGAATAATTTTATCTGCATAAAGGGTTAATTTTCAGATGCCATTTACAGAACTGCTCTCAAACAGTGCAGGATTGAGCAAAAATCGGCAGTGTGTGATAAATTCAGCCTAGATTATTCCTACTAACTTATAAAAAAAAACTGATTTTGTTGTTCTGTTTCAGAGAGGTATTTGTATTTAAAAAGTGTGATTAACCCTTTCATTACCTGCATGTCATCAGACAGCTTGCCGCATTGCATTGAGGCACGGGGCGTTTTATCTTGTAGCGCATCATCTGTGAAAACAGGAACACAGACAACAGAAATACATCAAATATAGCCTTAAAATATTTGTAATTTACTAGTAAACTACAAATTACAAATACAAAACAAAGAACAAGGAATTGCGTCAGCTGTCATGATATAAAACAGAAGATGGGGACATTCTTGAGCAGAACAGATTGCTTTCAGAACAAGATTTAAAATGACAAAATCTTCTCAACCCTCTCCAAACTGTCCTTCAAGAAACCTCTCATGGCATTTCATTTGCTCCTGCACAAGGCTTCAACTACAGTTTGTTTTCGCTACTTACATATTTGCTCTCAAGTATTGACTACCTGCATTTAAACTCACCAGCTAATATTAACCAGGAGCTAAAGGGTTAAATCCTGTTCCTGCAAGTACTGCCTCTCAGTCCATAACAGTGGTGCTGAAATCAGATGGGGGAGGGTGGGGGTGTCTTTAAGTTATAGGTAATTACTGCCCCCTCTGGTGGATGCAAGTATTAAGAAAACATTGGCCCACGCACGCACACACACACCAGACTGTTTATCAAAGTGTGTGTCGCAGTGTTGTTCTTACACTCCTGGGAGGCCTTGTTACAACCTGCACAGCCTTGTGGGTCATCAGCTGTCTGTGTTGGCCCATGTGTGTTTAGTAATCTCTGTGTGGTGTGTCTTTGTTGTGCAGCACAGCAGGCATGCCGATCCTTACTGACAGTCAGAGGTGTGAGATGACGAGGGCACACTGAACACGCTCACACAACACTCTCTCTCTCTTCCTTTTGTGTGGCCAGCTTTTAGCCTGCAAGCCAAATTTAGCTCTGTGCCTGATACCCCTGTCCTACATTAAGCATCTGCTTTGGAGAAAAACACATCAGTATAATCACCTGTTTTAGGTGCAAACAGAGCTTTCACTGTTTGCTCTTACACCAGTCAGCTCATACATCTTTAAATTTTGCATTTAAATCCCACCTCTTTGCTACCTTGACTGCACATCACTTCCTGGATAGTACATTGTTATTTGATAAACAGCATTATGGCATCCATGTTTTTTTTCCCCTGTTGAGCTGTGGTGAAAAGAGTCTGTTGTTGTCTTTGCCTCGCCGCGTCCCGCCCAGCAGTAGTTGCTGCTCGCGTCTCCCATGCTCTGAGCTTCTCTACAGTCTCAACATGCTGTTCTCGTTTAGCCCGCTAGTGCTACTATCGCTGCTGCTCGGGAGCTATCAGTTCCCTTCATAGAAACACATTGAAAGCAGCCTGGTGCTGAAAGGCTCAAGTGCTGAATGGGAGTCTGTTCTGCACAAGCAGCGACAGCTGTTAACTCCTTCACTGCTGAAAACTGCAGCCAGGCAGGAACAGAGAGGCATACTGATCCTCTTTAATACAGGACACTTTCTCAGACTGTACTTTGAAGTGACTGCAGCATTCAGTGTTAGTGTAAGCCATTTAAAATACACGTATGTCTTAATGTGCAATTGTAATGCAATCAGCTGCATTGAATACATTTTGATAGCTTCCTGAATCTAATTTCCATCTCTTCTGTTGCAGCGATCATTTGGAGCAGGACCAGAGCTCCTAGTGACTTGACGAGAGGGCGTGGGCTCTGTGTGAGGAGGTAAGATGCTACAACAGTCCTCCATTACATACCAGCAGTGTTCCTGCATATTATCAATATGTCTGCAAGGACATAAGGATCAGGAGGGACACAGGGGACGTTTTCAATCTAATAATGATCTCAAGACATGAAACCTTATAATTCAAGCATTGTCCATCTGTCCATTTGACTTTCTTCTACAAAGCCATTACAGTAATCCTCTCATAATATCAAGCTGTGTTGACCAGTTTGGAGCAAATGCCAGAGGTTCTCTTGAACACTGCCTAAAGTCCCATCAATTTTAGAGCAGTTTTAAAAAGGGAAACGCTGTACTGGAGCTAGTTCTGGCCTCAGAGGTCAGGGTACAGTTTGACTGCAACTCCCCTCCTCCGTTTAGAAGAGACACTGTGAGTGTGTTAGTGAATCCCTTCAGTTCAAAAGAACAGTTTCAAATGCTATTTGAGAGGCATCTAGAGTTCCTGAACAGCTGTAAATGACATCTACAAAAATGCCAAAGACTAGATACTAGCCCCCAAAACTTTTTTCACAGGAAGCTAAAGAACAGAAACCTAAACCTGCTGAGGAGTACTACAAAGCAGACTTTTTCCAAAATCCACAACAATAAGATGGTCTCTTAATTTTGTATTTAATAATGCCTAACCTGAATTAAACAATCTCTTTAGCCACCCACTCATACAACACCATGTCAGAGCCTGCAAATATTTTTCATTGTTTACCTGTAGAGGTGTGTGGTCTATTTGGTCAGACTTGAAACAACTGTAAGACTAATTACAGTTATGCATATTTTTTCCTCAGAGGCTGAGAGAAGTTTTAGCTCCAATGCCCCAAACTGCCTTCATTTTGATTTATGTTACAACAGTTATGCTTGTGCAAATATCAACTGCTCAGTAAAATGTGACTGCATCAAATAATGCCTGTGAATACATCTCTACCTCTCTCTTTCCCCTAAACACACACAGACGTCCATTCTGACATCTTCACCTTGTGACCTGAAGCTGTGACTCTTCATCCCCTGAAAGCCATGATGTCAGAAGAGATAATTGAGGACAAGGCCAAACTGAAGCAGGGCCTGGTAAAGGTACTAGAGTGTGTGGCCACAATATCCTCGGCAGCAGCAGTGGTCAACCCCATTTTTGGCGTGGCCGGTTCCCTGATCCGGGTAGTGCTGCACCATGTGGATGATGAGGACATCCGCACCCTGAAACGTGAGTTCGGCTCGGTCAACAGGGCCTTGGACGAGCTTTCCCATCAGAACCGCAGCGCCCTACTACAGATCAAGAAAGAAACACTAGATGGCCAGTACTGCCGTGTGGAGGAGAACCTGCGCAACCAGTTCCGTAAGTTCATGGAGATGGTGGAGGCGCGGCCCGAGCACCGCGAGCGCAAGAAGGACGACTTTGAAGAAAGCTACGCCAACGACCTCGGCGACCAGAACCTGCACACACTCTATGAGGGCGTGGTGGGCAAACCGAAGCTCTTCAGCAAGCCTATCCTGGAAGTCTATCTGAAGCACTCACAAGGTGACCGCCGCACCATGGAGAGACTCTGCACACGCCTCACCTACCTGTTCTGCATCGGGCTCATCGCTCTCATGGGCTACGCCGCCATAATCGGAGACGACGAAGAGGGTCTGAGTGAGGAATGGGCGGAGAAGATGGAGCATGTGCAGGAGAAGATGCAGGAGGCTCTGCGGAGGTGCCAGTGAAGGAAAGGAGGGGTATTCGCTCCTCTGCTGCTTTTCCCTCATGATCATGACTCCACATTCCCTCTATAACTCAGATTCCTTCCTCGTCCTTTCTCTCCAAATGAGCACTGTGTATGCATCCTCATTCACTGTCTGCTTGACCCTGCCTAACAGGAAAACCCATCTGTCAATGAAGAAGATGCTGCGTAAGATTCAACAGTAGTAGCGTCATGAGCTTACATATGCTTTAGCCAAAATTCTGTGATTGATCTGCATACACAGTGGTCTTTGAATATGAGGGGTGTATATTCAGGCCAGGCTGATATAACAAGATACCAAAATTATTGGTCCACATTTGCCTAATTTGCTATTCGCTCACTCCTCCAAATATTGTCGGTGTGTGTAAATGTATGATGAATTCATTAGTAGCAATTTGGTTTCAGTTGATATAAAGACTTTTTCCCATTATAAAATAATCAAGCATTGGATCATTACAATTCTTAATTTTTCTCTGGAAACTAAATTTGAGTGAGCAACGTGATGAAACTACATGCAGTCACACAAAATTAGATTGGTTAAATAAGTTTCTGAACCTGATCAAAAAAATCTTGTGTTAGTCAGGCCTGAACCTTTCTCCCAGCTTAAAGAATATGAGGAAGAATATATAAACATGATATTATGCACTTTTTAAAATAGCTGCCAATTTACCATTTATCACAGGAAAATCAATATAGTACAGTACAAGGAAATGAACACATTGGAACTGATAATTGCCTGTGGATTCAGTTAAATATGAACACTAAAAGGCATAACTGAATGCAGTTAAAAGAGGAATAGGAAACACGCTGAGGTTACTCTGTCATATGAATGTAAGACCACTAGAGGGCATCATATCAAATCTTTAAAAATTGGCTGTAATTATGTTGTAGTCTGGAATGGCATGGAGTCATCTCTGCCACATATGGCCAGCTAGAGTTAAAATATCATTACACAGCTGATAGTTTTAATCATTTTCCAAAAATTTAAATGTGACCAAAATAGGATCAACAAGCAAACATCCCAAAGTTCTCATAAATATGAATGTAACTGGAGCACTATTACCATATCATAACTCATCTTAAGTATTACACTACTGCTTTGTGCAAATCAACATATATTGGTATGCTCCTTATACATTGCATGTATGTTCATGAGCTCAAGATATATGTCATTCTTGTTATCCAAAACTAAATTTCATATCATTTTACACTAATATTTTTAGACAGCTGCTGTACATATTCCTAATTGATTTTGTTTATTTTTTAGTGGTCAATCTGGGCAGGACCGTAACATCACAACACTAAAAGTTCAAATAAAGTCTGATTTATTCTAACACTACATCTGGCACTGTAAACACTTTGCCAAAGTACAGGAGGTGTGCACATACCAAGATCACTATTCACTAGACTTTTGACATCTAGAGATCAAAGTAAACAATGGTTTTACATATACTTCAATTTTCATCACCAACAAAGCAATTATTAATAAAGTCATAACTGTTTCAGATGTTTATTCTAGACTAGGCCTAATCTGTGGTGAGGAAACTGGTATTTATGTTTATAGGAACTTAAACTGTCACTGGAGAAATCTTTCCACTATTAATTTGTGCAATTCTGTCACTATACATTTTATATTATATACTATAGCCTAATAACAATGCAAGATGTGCATCTAGTATTGTAGTATACATGAAAGTTATCAATCGTTTTGTTGGTATATTGTAATTTGTGGGGTTTTAGAATTTGGTAACATGTTACAATTTTCTTTATTTGTATTTTTTTTTAAGTTAAGCCTTAGCATTAATATAACAGTTTGGTTGCTCTTGTTCTTCCCACGCACTTCCTCATTTGACCAACAGTGCCTAAACATGTGCCGGAAATTTTGTTTTATTTTTGTCTAAGGGGTTTTGTCTTGATCATACAAGTGAAAGATAATTCGGCATGTTCTTTTCTTAAGGCCCATACTTTCACTGTTCAGATTCAAACTTGTGGTTAAAATATTTTTTTAGGTTCTGTGGCATTGCTCCCTATCTCTAACATTGTTACGCTGGAAATGTAGGCTACTATACATACATTGTATTCATAATGCTGTTGAGATGGAAGAAGAATATATAAATGTCTTCAGGCTTTTTGAAATGTTATATTTGTGAATATGTTGCCTCTTTTGTTATGGATCTTTGATGTCTGTCTGTACACTATGCAGCAAACGGTAAACACTTAAATAAACACTTTAGTGAATTATACTATATTGTTGTCCATTTTTACTTTTCTGCAGAATGTAAATCAGTAATCAAGTCAGAAAACATACCACAACATTATGGCATAGTCAACTTAAGGCACTGGAATTTACTTCTGAGCCCCCTGCAGGAAACTTTAAATGTAGGCCACATTCACTCATGTGACCTGGGGGGTATTTTGCAAAATTTCCCTAACAAAGTATGACTTGAGCTAACATGACCTTTATGCATGAGCTTTTCACGCCAGGTTTGCGCAATCATTACGGAGTGCACATAGCGCTTCAAAACGGCTAAATGCAGTAAACATCTGAATTAATCATATGTAGAAAGGAAAGAGGGCAGCTGTGTTCACGTAGACGTAACAGCGCTCATCGGAGCTGTATGAGCAATAGACAGAAATTGCAAACAAGAAAGCAATACTGTGTAGACATTTACAGTGCCAACAAAATCACTGATAGGTTAAGTGCTATTAAGTTATGCATTAAGTGTTATGTTTTTGTTTGAGGTCAGGTATTTGACAGATATCACATGCTTATAGGTGCACCTGGAGGCACCAAAAGGAAGTAGCAGCAAGTAAACATACAACAAAAAAAATTAAATGGTGAATATATTTAGCTTCCATGTCATGAAATCTGCGTATGTGTGTACGTGTGAGCATATTAACTGTAAGCATCGTTTACGTAAGCAATTAAGAAAAGAGCACTTTGCCTCTGGAACAAGAAGGAGCGCCACCGGAGGACATGACGTCAGATGAGGAGCTAGCAGGCACTCCACTCCAACTAGAGGCAACCATCCTCACTGCGCTCATATCCTACTTATTGGATAGAAAATTATTTAGGATAACTGGCTTCAACATAACATGACCATAAATGAGTAAAATAGATGAGATCGATATGGCCTACATCTGTGTAAGAATTCGAACCCTCTTAAGCTCCGTTTTTATCTGGATATTACAGCTTGGACACTGCCTTGACAGTGCTGTGCGTAATTACGCACGGCGCCAGTATGGATGCTCAATAATTCTAAACTGTGGGAAGATCTTCTGTAAGTGATTGTGCTGACGAATTCCATAAATTACTGCCATAAGCGTATACGTGATCCTGTTTTGGCAGCAATTATTTTTTATATATAATGAAATATAGATTACTTTGGAAAAACAACAAAAAAGGAATTCTGC
>OMKZ01033378.1:0-21625 GCA_900302535.1 Neoniphon sammara | reverse complement strand
CCAGTCAAGGGGCTTTGGCTTTTGTGCTGGTGGGTCATTCACATCACAGAGCCTGACGCTCAGATTCCGGAAACAAGTTTCTATTGTCGCATAAAGGCTGAGAGGACGAGAGGGGACGGGCTGCTGAGGACCAACTGGGGGAAAAAAATAAACTAACAGAACAACTGAGGAGGTTTTGAGTCATTTCAGCCTGCAGGACATTCAGCGTGAGGTCAATTGTGAAGTTATTTGCTCAGCTCCTATAATGCAGCAATGTTTATTTTAGCATTAGTCATAGAGGCCAAACTAAAAACTGCGATTTCAAAATCTTGTTAAGCTCAATGTGCATTCTTTGGGGAATTTTTGCTTGGAGAAAATGGTTAGAAATTCTCTGTGCCTCTTCCCACAACCAGCTAGTTGTTAAGTACACAGATCCATATTGTTGAGATATTGTTAAACATTACCACCACGCCCTCTGTCCCCGGGAATTTACTTATTCAGCACCCAACCCCCAGGGAGCGAGGTGGGCTGCCGAGGCCGTCCCCGGAGCTCAGTGCAACGTGATGTGACACACACAGGCTTAATCTCTTCCTACGAGTGTGTGGTCCCTGTCTGAGCAGGGACATACTCAGAGTTTGGGGTCAGCCGAATACTAATAACATCTTTGATTGATGGCCAGTGTCAGAGACTTAGAAAAGGCTGGCAAAATTAATGACCTCTCAAAGTCCTGAGAAAAGTTTAAGGAGGGCATTTAGTGACAGACCTCCTCCCCCATGTTTAGCTATGTTTCTTTCTGCAGGGTTGTCTGAAATTCAGTCAACCCTGTGACAAAATGTTAAAAAGCCAGGCTTTTGTGTCTCTTGGTAGAAAATCAACCCACATACCGGCGCAGGACATGTTCACCATCTGCTTCACAAAGTCATGTCATGTCAAGAACTATTACTTGTTCTGGATAAAAAAAGAGAGGGGGAAAACTGGCCAAACCGTTTCAAAACAAGGAGGCATTTTGTCATTGTCAGCCAAGGTGCTTTGGTCCAAGCATTTTTATATGGCACTTGAGCAAAAGCCTTTCTGCTTATCTTGAAAAAATAAAAAACCCTGTGACTTCATGGTGAAGCACAAAAGGGCTCTTGGTCTTTGCAGATTCCTGTATCCCCTCACTGCCTCACTCTTAACCTTCCATCAACCCTTCTCAACCTCTTTGGCACCCCATGCGTAGCATTAATAATATTACTTGCGGGGGGGAACAAACCAGGGACCATGGGCTGTCTTCGTCCTGCAATTTAGAGCTTTAAAGGCAGCCAGTGAATGAATACGTGCCAGGAGGAATCCCACAGGTTGGTCGGCAGGGGCAAGGTCAGCAGGCGTTGCTGCAATAACCTCCCACCACTCACTTTATTGGCCTCCTCCGATTGGCTTTTTATTAAATCCCAAGCACAAGTAATTTTTCCTACGAGATGGAAGACACCTAAATGCCCCAGTCTTTCTAAAAGATTATAAAGTGCAGGCTTGTAAATCAAATAAAATCACATTCATGTATCATTAAACGACAGTAATTAAAAAGATCAGATGTTGATATGACATGATCACTGCAAGACATTTTTTGAGGGGAATAACAATTTTAAAGAAAGTCTATTGGATGAGACATTTTTTTTTAATGAGAAGATAGTTACAAACCAAGTTTAATATTATAGCCAAACAAGTGCAAATTAATCAAAGATAGAAAAAAGTGGACTCTCTTTTCATTTGGTAAACCACTGCCAAACATTTCTCCTGAGATTTGTTTAAAGGTTCATTTGCTGTATGTACCGAAATACAATAAACTAATCCAGTTGAATAGCAACAACTGATAATAACAAGGAATAGAACCACACACTTAAAAGAAAAGGACCGAGAATTATTAACTTTTAAACCAAATGAAACAGAACTCAAGGAGGTGAATAATGGAAAATGTAGCCCTCCCTTGCACTGCTTCAAAGGGACAAAATGAGGGATTAAAGCCAGAGTGGTGTGAGCAGTTTTTGGACAAATTTACAGGACAGCTAAACAGTGGACCTAACTATCAACTATCAACAGTTGTACATAGCTTTTGATAATGATAATGTCATCACGTATACCCAAACAAGGAGACACTTGAATTATTAAGTAGATTTCAAGAGCCATTACTTGATATACAGATCTAATTTTTGCCCAAAATCCTAGTCGCACCTGTCTGGCTCCAAGCCTTCGAATAAATTATTTGGCATAAAGCATTGGAGTGTATCACATCAGGAAAAAAAACACATCCTTCTTGTTCTCTGACTCCAGCATTTAATATAAATAGTAAAAAACAAGAGAGCAATTTGAACTGATTTGTGACATTGTGAGTGAAATCAAGAGTTCAGTTAAAATCTCATTATTTCAGGGGAAAAAAAACAGCAACAATCTCCAACACTGATTAAAAGAGGGAGAAACTTTGGCATTTGACAAACAGCACCGTTTCAAGCACCATGTGAAGCAATCGATTGGAAGCTACTAAATCTTGGACATCATTAACATCCCAGTAGGCGAAACATTTTGCTTTTAGCTTGTAGAGGCTGAGGAGCGAGATGCAGTTCAGGGTGCTTTTTTAGCTCGCATGATCCATTCCTTAAAGTACTTCACCTCCAGAGCCCGAGCTGTGCGGACTGAAGGGGGGTCGTTGTCATTGTTGTAGCGAAGGTCCAAGTGATGGGCTCCATCAGGAATCACAATGGCAACCAGAGAATCTGTTATGTTGTGAGTCACTCCACCACCTGACCAGGGGTCGAGTCCTCCGTTACTGAAACACAACAGTAAACAGAACGAAGGCTTGGAATATCAGATCAGGCAGTCTGAGCACAGATGATGTTGCACTCAGCCAGGCCACACAAAAAAGGGTGTACAACATGCAGCGTAGGGCTGCAACTATAATTATTTTCACTGTCAATTAAACTATCCATTATTTTTCCAATTAATCCAATTAATCGATCAATCATTTATTCTATAAAGTGTCAAATTAATGACAAGTGCTAATAGGAAGTTAGCAGAGCCCAAAGTGATGTCTTCAGATTGTGTCCTTAGTCTGACCAGAAGCCAATAAAAACAAAACAAAAAAATAAAAAAAAAGTATTAATCTTTTAATAATATGAATGGAGAAACAGTAAGCAAATTTTAGTGTCTTTGTGAAGCTGTAATCAGCAAATGTTTGCCATTTTCACTTGATAAATGACAAACAATAATCGATAATATAAATTTTATTTAACTTTCTGATGATCATTTAACCTATTAATTAACTAATTGTTCCTTTGCACAAATGCAAGTTGAGTTTGGGGATGCCCAGCGGTCCCTGAACAACTTACAGAGGGTCCAAAGAAAAATGAACAACAGTCTAGTCTGTGGAAACTAGTACAATGAGACTATGTTTAAAAATTATTATTAAGAGTCAGAGAATACAAAGTCACAGAATCTCTTTCAGATTGTAATTCACCTTTGGTCAGAGGTTTTTACATGCAACATTTACCTGAAGATGATGTTGCTGTGGGCAGCAATGTCCTTCCCCCCGTACACCGTGTGTGCCCAGTCAGCCCGAGGCCTGATCCCAAACAGTGTGTGACATTCATCTGAGAAGGCCTGGAAGTTCCACTCCTGAGGTTCGAACATGTCCTGCACGCCGTCCGTGCACATGGGCATCACCATTTCTGTGCAAGCCTGAGGACGAGGAATTAAACCAACATTGACTCTGACAGGTAAAGCTGCACACCTTAACATCTTACTGCTGTTTAACATATTGGTAATACCTGATAATACCAGCCGAGGAAACCCAGGCTGCCGGTCGCTGTCTGGGACGTGTTGAGACAGGAAGTGCTTCCAGTGTAGTTGTAATACACTTTGGCTGCTTGGGAGATGCCGTGCAGCAGCTGGTAGTCAGACACGGTGGAGTTGAACCCAAGATACTTGCACACCACCTTGAAAATATAGGAAATTAACATACATTTGTGGATATCAAAGTAAAAATGCATCATTCCTCAAAGGTTCATTGAGTGTGAAGTTTCGTGCACTGTTGGCCTGGTGGTGGCGCTGTGGTAGGCCAATCAGGTTTATATTGAAAATACTGGATCCCATAGTCAAACTCCATCATTCCACCAAATTTCATCCAAAACAGGCCAGGCAGAGGCACAGAAAGACAGACCGATGGACGGAGCCCAATCTACAGTCCCTTCCCTGATCTTTGATGACAGGAAGTTCATAATTACATTACAGCTTAGACAAGTGTGACATGATTAAACATTAATGTTTCATGCTTGGTGTTTATGAATAACATTAAAGTGAAAAATTAGACTATCAAAGTATCTACTCTTAGATCTGAGCTGTTTACTAGACTTGTTTTCCTGTGGCCCATAAAGTGTTTTTCCACATAGAAAGTGGTGGCGCCTCATTTGCATATGAAATTCACTGGAATGAAAGTAAGCCTAACTTGAATTTATTGCTCTAATCTTGGCACGGGAGGAAAAGCATTCCATTTACTTAATGCAAATGATCTAAAAGATGTATGGCTTGGAGGCTTTCCTCTCCTTATTCCCAGTTCATTTGACTATGTTTGATTTCCTGGAATTAATAGCATGGTTGATATTAAATGCTTTAAGTTTCAACTTTTGTCTGATTTCACTGTAGCTGCTGTGCTGCGTGTTGTTATGGTTGCAGCGGCAGCAGAGTTGGCTCTGGCCGTTGTTCTGCACTCTTTGTGAGGCAGAGAAACTGGGCTTGCTTGTTTGGAGGTTGGAGGGGAGCTGCGCTAGTGTGGAGTCTGTTACTAAGGCTTTTGTCTGCAGGCTGGGGAGGAGTTGGTGGTCGATGGATGAGGAGGGCTACAGACATGTCCAACCAAAGATTTATACCGTGAAAAAAAACTGCAATTGCTCCAAAGCATCTTCTCCCTACTTTTCAGATAGGATTAGGCTTATACATTCATCTCTGCCAACAGATTTCCCTCCTCTAAGCCCTCAATACCCCGTTCTCACACTCACTCAGATAATCACATTAGCTTTGTCATTAAAAAAGCTCCTCTTTGCACCCACTGCCTAAACCGCTTAAACCACCCATAGGGGTCGCATACATTAAAGGCAAGGAGCCAAAAAACTCAAAATGACCATTTAGTGTTTATCTCATCTAACATGCTGCACCTGCATCTGTTTTGCTGCAAAATGTTTCCACTGGTACGCTGTAAAAGTCAGCCTGGACTTTAAGAACGGATAAAGAAGCCAAACAAAAAAAAATTGGTGGCAGTAGTAAACAGTTTGTGTGTGTGGCTGCTGAGTGGGGCACCTCAGAGGGGTGCTGAAGCACCAAACAGAATACAGAGAGTTGAGGGTCAATAGTGGGGCTTGGTTTATGCACGTGACATGCCAAGGTGACTGATAGAATACACTGCACCCAAGTCAATCAGGCCTCACAAAACAGCCGCTGTACTGTCACAAGTTCTTTTCAGCAAAAACAAACGACATTTACAATGTGAAAAAAAAAAACGTAAAAGAGGGTTTAAAGATGTAAAAAAAAAAAAAAACTACTTTGACTTTGAATGCCAAATAACACATACGATGATATTTTACTATTTTGGCAAGTTTCTGTAAATTCCTTTTTCCACATCGAGAGTTAAGCTAAGTATTTGTTACAGTCCCATTCAAATGAGTGTGGTGAACCTTTGTCTAATGCCCTCATGAGCAGCACTGGGCAAAATGTCCTTTTTCTGTGGCGCCATGTGACCGGCCTTAGAAGAACACCTCAGAGATCTGAAGGAGTGTGCAAATGAAAGGACTATTGGTACGAGAGAAGAAAAGAGTGGTGGCTTACTTGTAGCTGCTCATCTAAAGAATACTTAAAATCTAAAGGAAACTAGATCCTTATGAATATTAATGAAGTTAATTGACAGCTGTTGTAAACAAAAGCTTGGAAGACCACAACAAACACTTGTAACACACAATCGGCTGAATCACACATTCATTTCAATTAAGGCCAAATCAAGCGTTTAACTAAAGACAAACATAAACTTGAAAGTTGCAATGAAACAAAAGTTTTGAGAGCAAATTAATTTGATGTTCAGCTAAATGTTTATATATTCTTGGTTAATTCTTTGGAGCCCAGGACAAGAATAGCATTTGTAACACTTGATTTTGACATACTGTCTCTTCTGTTTGGTGGTTAACGGTTTTAATGTGGGGTCCCATTTACCCGGATCGGCCAGCGAGGCAGCGGTTGGAGAAAGCTGGCTTCATAGGGGTAGTCCACCATGGCAAGGTTCACCCAGGTCTCTTGAAGCCAGCCCTTGAAGCTGACAGCATCATCCCTCCTTTTGAGTGGTGCACATAAACTGAATTCTTCCGACAGCCACTGTAGACCATGATCTAGTCCAAAGAACACAAAGAGAAAGATTAAAAGTCATTGGAAATGCAGGAATAAATCCATGTGTGGCAGTTTTTGCTTAAATGTGTTACAATTTTGTCCATATTATATAAAAAACGTCTGTTTTAAATCAACATAGAAAACCAGCAGTTGAGTTAACAGCAAAGATCCAACCAGTATCACTGTGCTGTGACTATCAAAAAATCTCAATTTTTTTTTTTTTTGCCACCAGCGCGTGAGGCACACCTTCTTAAATCACTTTAGCCAACAAACTTTCATGTAGTACCTCATTTCTACCTTCATTCCAGCTCTCATTGATTGTCCTTCCCTTTGCCCTTTTTCTTTCCATCGATCTACAAACAGCAACAGCAAGTAAACAACAGCTAACATTCAGGATGTTTTCCTGCATTTAATTCACCTGACAGTGATGATTACAGGGCCATCTCACAACTTACCCACTTGTTCACTTGTCCTACAATGTGAGGGCATTCAAGAGTTTTGGTAAACTCTAAATGCAACTCAAAATGTTTGACTGATGATTGTAGTGAGATTTTTTTATAACCCAAAAAAGATAAACCCTGAGTATGTGAAATATTCTGCTATTTAAAAAGCCAAATGCAATTCTGCCCTTTCTCTGAGTTTAGCATACCTTAAGAGCAGCTATTAAACCACACTTTGAAAATGTTGATAACGAATTAAGGTTTTTATTAGTCTACTCTACTGCCTGCGTACTGATGGAAATCAATAAATACCACTCAATTCCAAAACGGCTGCAGTCTTGGATTCTGCAAGATGGAAAAGGTGACTAAGAAAGCACTTGGGATTTTTTATGGATGAAGGTTAAAGTTAGGCGACTGAAAACTGAGTAGAATGCTAAAAAAAGAGATAATTTGAGTATTAACCAAATTATAAATTTGGTGGGTCTACAAAATCAGTCTTCCACTCATTGCACACTTTGTACCTAATGACAGCACAAGTTTTAGCATCATGTCTCTAATTTCTGCCTTTTAGAAGTAGAAAGAAATCTGCCAGTGGGATGAGATAATGACACTCCCAGTTTTTCTGGAACTAGTATAAATATGGCAGAATAAGGCAGATCAGCCCACTAGTATCAAGAAAATTACACTTGATTCAAGAACATTCTGGAAACAAGTTGATTAGCATTGGAAACAAGTGGGGTTATCTCATCCCACTGACAGATTTTTTCACTTATTTTAAGAAAAAAAAAGATACAAGATTTATATAGCATGACTACATGACTAAATGACTCGTAATAGTGGACATTCTTTACACCCTACAGGAGATTATCCTAAATAAATGGAGTCAATAAGCCATCTTTAGAGTATGATTTCCTGAGAACATAACAACATTGGAAAAATCAATCCATGATAGCAGCTCACAGCCATCAGTACACTGCCTGCCTCATTTTCAGAGTTCAGTGGTGGCAGGTAGCCCATCCAAAACTATCAGCAGAACAGCAGACTCCCACTCCCTTCTGCCAGCAACCGCTCACAGAAAATGCCTCCCTCTGTTTGCACTGCATGACTCACCAGTGGAAGAGATATTATCAATAGCCTTCCACGACCTTCTGATATTTACATCACAGTTAAAGCCGCTGCTGGCGAAGTCCTGTGTTACTATTTTGTAGAAGTCTCCACATGGCACCATACCAGGAAACTGCCATATTGGTGCCGAGGCTGCCAGAGCGCTGAAATATAGAAAGAGACAGTTGTAAGACACTAAAACCTTTCCACGTTTTCTCAACTTTGCATGCTGGGACAGCAGATTGATGATGGAGGCCGCCTTATAGGGCAGTGTGAAAAATCAATATATCAATATGATGTGACACAATTTATTGTCTGGGATTTGAATGTCATAATATTGTGTTATGGCATAGGTGATGTCTTTTCCTGGTTTTAAATGCTGCATTATAATAATGGGACATAGCGTCACAATATCAATATCAAGGTATTCAGTCAAAGATATCATAATAATATTGGATTTTTCCAAGATTGCCCAGCCCTTCCACAAAGTAGTTGCTGGTTTGATTCACAGAACCAACAGTGCCTGATACTGCAAAAGTGCTCCTGAGCAAGGGCACCTAACTCCAATGCATTTGTGTAACAGCTAATGCCAGGAAAGGCATAGGAAACTAGGTAAAAATATAAGGATGCAACACAACATGCAGCAGCTAGCTAAAGCCCATTACATATTTTAAAGGGTACTTGCAAAAATTTCCTGTGAATTTCTCTTGGAGATGAATAAAGTATCTATCTATCTATCTATGTAAAACTAAACCTGTCCTGCTGAGCTAAACCTCCAATAGGGATAATGGACCTATCCCCCCTAATTGAGATGCTATAGATTCATTCTATATGCCCAATTAATGCTGTACTGTCTTTGAAACAGCAGAGAGTGAGTGGTCCGTCTGGAGCATAGCTCTCCAGCATCTAATGCTGGAGAGCTATGCTCTCCAGCATTAGATGTTTTGCGTCTCTTTGTTAAAAAGCGATCACAGACTATCCCAGTTGGTAAACACAAGTGTGCTGTGTGCAGTTTAATGTTGTCATGTCACATTTCTGGGTACTGAAGCTGAAATATTTCCAGCAGTTACCTTTCGCTACTATTTGGAGCTGCCGGAGTGTGAAGCTGCCTAGTGTAGCATTATGTAAATCTAACCTGCAGCTGCTCCCGTTCAGAAAAAAACAAAACAAAAACAAAACATCTTACCCTACAACTATATTGGGGTATTTCATCCTCATCCAGGCAGAGAGCATCCCTCCATAGGAGCCTCCGACAGCAATGACAGGGCTAAGCTGAGCTCCTGGTATTGTCTTCTTCAGCTCCTGAATCAGTACCGCAAAATCTGCCAGGGCTTGCTCTGAGGTCAGGTAGTTCAGATGTTTGCTGTCCTGCAAGTAAATAAGGAGTTTTGTTCTGAAAATGAGATGGCTGCCATTGGAAAAAAAAAGTAACATATCCGAGAAAATTCTTTTATTTATTTAACAGAAACAGAACACAGTAAATATATTGTGCCAGATATAGCCAAAAGACAATTTTCAGATATTGCATATTTTTTTAAATTAGATAACAAAAGGTAATTTTCAGCTAATTTTCCAGATGGCTAAGAGCTGAAATGAACCTCACTTTCGGTAGAGACTACTAACATTTTAGGTTCATATTAGGTTCATATTTTCAATATACTGAATAGACTGAGTGAAACATTTGTTCATGTTTAGTAAATACCATTTTGGAATGAAGTCCCTCAAATATATAGCATACATCTGTTAGTGCTGTTGGGGGCTAACGAGTTTTGGATTCAGCATCCAAAAAGAGGTAAATAATATGTAATTAAGCAGATTTCTTCAGTTTAAAATATGCTCCAACTGCATCACTGCATCTTTACTTACACTGTAAGAGTCTTGTCCAAATGGCAGAGACTCTCCATAGTAGCGATGTTCAGCAAAAACCAGCATGGCACCCAACTCCTCCGCAATTTCCCACATGAAGCCCTACAGATGATAGCCGTTGTATTAAACTTAAGATCACATACAACGTAAATACAGGGTAATTGAGTAGAAAGTGCCTGATCCTTACAGTATTGTTACAGAACCAGGTGATGTCGCCTTCGTTGCCAGTGTAGAACAAAATCGGGCCTCCTTTCTGATGCCAGTGTTTGTCGGACACGAGGTATCGCTGTTTGAAGGTGCCATCCTCCAAGAATCCAAAATGATTGATCTGTAAAAGCCCATTATAAAGTCACTATAAAGTCAAATACATTCAAGAGCACAGCTAATATAATTTCATTAAGACATAATTAACACAGTCGATGTGTTGCTGTTGGAAAATAATTAAAGGTGCTGTATGTTGCATTTTAAACATCATCATCAAAATTAATTGATACTTTAGTGTAATAACCATGAACAAATGAGACCACAGATGAAATGTTTGGCAAGCTCTCTCTCATCCCAGTTGCATCATTAGTGCTAGTGTTTTCTCAAAAATTAAGACTATATGTCCCACGAATCCTGTTGCCTCCAGGCACAAAGAGAAATTGCATTTTTTGACAGCAAGAAGAAAAATAACAGCGAATAGCATTCTGAAGAGGTAAGCTAACATGAGGTTGAAACTATGCAGATGCAAAAGGGGAAACTGGCACAAAGCTGCGTGTTTCATGTGCTGAAAGAACAGTGCCATGTTCCTGTCTTGTGCTATGATGCAATTTTCCTTTGTGCCATAAAGCAAAACAGGAAATTTCACACAAAATGTGACTTGGTGGACAGTGTAAAATGTGGTCTGGAGGTTGGAAGGGGCTGTGAAACTTCTTGGCAATGGTTACATTTGTTTATGGTAATGCCAAAAAAGTACTGCGTAAGTGAAAAAGTCTGCACTCTTGAGTTGTTTCTTGAGTCCAAGGAGAAACTGGATCAGGTGTGCAAGTTCAAAAGCTCAAAAACAGAAACAAACTGCAAAGGAAATCACAAATTATAAAGTCTCAAAACTCCTAAACTTAAAGGCTGCACCCTTAAAGGTGCTATGTGTAGCATTACAACAAGAAATCTCCAACACTTTAAAGAGAGCCAACTTTAACTTTTTTTTGTTGCACTTTGCTACTAATGCTACAGTTAGGTTTGTAAGTTCTGGAAGATCAGTCCAGTCCAGACAAACTGCTGTGAGCTGGGTACAATGAGTGGGTACCTGGCCTTGTGCCAACCCTGGTGTTGTGAAGTGACAACCCTGAGGCTGGATACTGGGATAATTAGCCTCAATTTGTATAAAAAACATCTCGAGCCAGTTTAAGGGATGCCACATTAGTTCCACTTAAGATGAGTTCTGAGATATCCTTTCATCAAACCTCAGGGATTCTTGGGTATCTTCCCCTTTCAACCATATTTCCTGCATTCTGCAACAAAACAAAGACAGAAAGAAACCAATAACCTCACAGAGCAGACAGCCCCATGAGGCTGCTGAGCGCCGCAGCAGAGTTGTCCAACGCTTGAAACAGCCCCAACACTTAATACAAAATGTTTTTGTTTTGTTTTTTCCCCCCTCTCGCTCACTTCCCTTCTCAGTGGATACAAAGGAGCCAGCAATTTTATGAGCCAATGACAGCAAAAAGATTCGGGGGCCTGAATGTGTTCATTCAACCCTTTACTCCTTGCGCTTGGCAGTGCTTTTAAGTGTGAGAGGGACCAACAGACGGTTTAAAGGAAAGGTTCAGTCTCTCAGCGGCAGAATAACTTCCACTGTTGAAAAGTAAAGAGTTTGCTTCCAAAATGGGGAATATAGAGGATCCGGAGTGTAAAAGTGCTATAATTTTTTCAACAAAGCATCCTCTCTAAAATACCATTATTTGTATAAAGTTTGTGCATGCAATTACTTTTTATTTGTAGGTTTCAGTTTGTTTCCAGTTGGAAGATGTCTAATTTTGGACTGAAACTCTCCTACAAGCAAAACGCAAATTCAAATCTTTATTTAAACAGGGAAACCTGTTCAAACAAGCTTTTTTTAACAGATGTGCCATGTGTATGAGGCAGAACAATACGTGACAAAAGAATATCCTGCAGTGTTGACACTGCGAGTTATAATATTCCTATGAACAAATATGAGCTGAAAGCCAAAACTGACATGGTTAAATATAAAACTTGGCCTTACCAAAAGCATCCCTGGTGTGTACAGTGTCACTTGTACTCACTCAGTATGCATATCACAAAAACTATAAGATTGGTTTCATAACATATCCACATCCTACTACATAGTGCCACCATGTGGTTACTTCAGGCAGCACTTGAGGTTTTCAAAATAAATTCAATGCACATAACACACATCTATTCAACCAGTATTGCAGCTCTAGCACAAGATAGGAGGCTGCATCTGTTCTGACACTGTCCAGCAAATGGAGCCCCGTGGGAAATGACCACAGAACAAACTGCATTAAACCAGAGCGGTCAATTGGCCAAAAGGATGCTAAAGGACACTTCCATTCATTGTCTGGAGGCAAAACAGTGAAGAGGATTTCCTCTGGACAACTGCTGGATCACTTACTGTTCTCTTCACACGCCGCTATCCCACAGAAAATATAGGGAAGTCTGTGTGATTGATGATATGTCTGTACAAACATCAAGTCTGCCGCATTAAAGCGACTGATAATGAATAAAGGAATACAGAGATATTTGCTGTTTACAAAGAAGAAGCATCCTATTTTGTGTTGATTAGCTGGGGGAAAAAAACAGACAAGACAAAGGGCATCAAAAGGGAGGAAATGGTCTTTTCAATCTACTTAATGGCTGGGCTGATTAGGCAGGATGGCGTGGGATGGATTAGGTGGGAAGCATTGTCCCCTTAAGTGCATACACAGTCCTCCTAATACAATGTACTGCTAATACACACACTTAAGCATACTATGCGTATATCAGCAAGTTTCTACTTTCATACTGAAAAGGAGATGTTCAACTGTGTATAGCTTATTGTTGTTTTCACTTCCACTCACAACTGTCAGAGCAGCATTGGGGGAAGTTTCTTTTGACTTTATTATTCACTCAATAATATGTTGCGTCCTTGTGAAACGGTAAACTTCTGACTTAGCAGGAAATTCTTCCTAAATGCTTAGTAAAGTTTGAAGTTGTGATGGAAAATGTAACACTAGGCCTTAGATGTGTGCATAAATTAGTGTAAAACATCTACAGTAAATGGAAAGCATATATGTCAAAATATATCATCATATATTGGCCCTAATGTAATGTCTTGAGAGTGAGAAAACCACATGGACCAAAGGAAATAAATTAAGCATTAAATCTCACTGGTCCTGACTTTTCAGGCCTGAGCACGATCACCTAAATACTGGTTGTTTGGTAGACACATTACCCAGTTTACATGTTTATGAGGAGCACCTGAATGCACCATCAGAAGCTCTTTCCAAATTCTGTTTCCATTATTAACTCACTGTTTACTTGCATGGTATGTGGTGTGTGTACTATACAAACAGTGTGTGAAACTTCATAAAACTACACGACTGTCTCAACAGACTGCTTTCAAACAACCTAAATGTGGATGAATCCAAAATGTCCTGCTAATGCTGATTACTGAAACTAAGCCAAAAAGCCTACAAAACATCCTAAAATTTTAAATATACAGAAGAAACTGCCTCAAAAAATATTTGGACTTTCAGCACAATGAAAATGGTAACTAATTTTAGCTAAATTACATTTTTTTAATACATTTCAAGCATTAAATTTCTACTTTTTTCCCTTTAAAAGACCCCAGACCCACACTTACATCAGTTTATTCCAACCCATTAATGAATCTATATGATAAATCTCAATAAAAACTCACCAACTCTCTGACTGCAGGAAGTAGGAGAGTATTCAGACACAAGCACCATCATGTGATTGTATGAGTCAAGTTCACAACTCACAGAACATGATGTTTTGCATACCAGCATACTCAAGATGGAGTTAGATTCTCTGTGAAGTAACACTAAATGAAAAAATAAGGGCTGTAAGAATAGCTTTTGTATCCCCCTGAGGTGCAGCATTTCAAATTCACTGCGCCCTGGAGACCTTTTTAGGCCGGGAGCCAGAAGGGATAGTTACAGCTCTGCTGGCAGGAACAGAGCCAATTGTGATGGTTTTCCCTCACTACAGGAAGCCAGAGGGAAACGCTTATTGTCTCCAGACACAACACATGAATAACTTTTACAGAATTAAGTACACAGAAAATTAAAGAAAGAGCAAGTGGTGGTGTAGTGTACAAACAATGCAGTCAGTGATGTAGTGCTAAATAAAAAGGTGGCTAAGCTGTAACCAATCATCATACCACAAATTATATAAAGAAAAATAATCAACTGTATTTTCCACAAAACAGTTGTATATTCTAAAGAATCTATCTTCATAACAACTTTGAGTTTGAATTCAGTCTGATTATACCAACTATTATGCATTTTACATTATAAAAGATTTATGTCTGTGTCTGTCTGAAAACCTGAGTAAAGTGAATTCATGCGGATTTTACCCTCCACTGTTACTGCATGTAATGCATATACTTAAGTTGTATTGGGAACCAAAAGAGAACAGCAAGAAATGAAACAGAAAAAAATGAAACAGAAAGAAGGGAACCAATTTATGCAAATCATAGCTGTAAAAAAATATTTTATAGACTCATGCCGTGTTAAGTTATAAATTTGAGGGTGATTTCAAACTCACCTTCTGGTCAAAGTAAAGTGTTTCATAGCTGATGGGGTTCTCTTTGGAGTAATCTAAAGCGCCGAGCCTGGTGAAAAGTTGTGATTTGAGAGCGATCACGTGTAAACAACTGAGACACAGCGTTAGGATGAGCGTGGCTGCAGCTCTCTCCAAAACCACCACTGTCCTCAAGTCCGACTTCATCGCTGCTACTGTTGCAGTGTCTGCGATACTGTCTTCTGTGCCTCTTCACAAATTGATCTGCACACAATGAGGTCGCATGATCCCTGCAATGGGAAGAGGAGACCTGTCTTGTTCCTCAGAGAGGAAGTAAGAATCGCTTGTCAGCAAATCAAGAGAGGTGTGTCAGACAGCCGCTGACCTAAATTTAGCAGCCCGGCAGAGAGCTCGTTGTCCTGGATGTATCGCTATCATTGTCGTCGCACAGCTTTTTCAACTTTAATTCAGCTACAGTCGTCCCGTTAAACGGCCTGGCTCCAAGAGAGCACAGGCAGTTGACTGAAATGACCCATACTGTAAATAGACTCGCAGGGGTTGATGGGAGTTGGAGTTCTGGGCGAGCAATCTCATGCATGGCAGATGCTCTGGGTTCAGAAACGTCATTAGCTGGGTTAAATCTCAGTGGGCGGGGCCAAATAACTCATTTTACGCCATAGACTTGATCAGTCGTATACAATGTTTTATACACTCACATAAAGGTAATTTTGAATGATACCTGGTCACAATAAAAGAAGGAAACGGAAATACATGTTCAAATGACTCCTTTCTGCATTTATTTAGGCTAGTTTGAGGTTGGAAGGCCCTTTCATCTCCCTTAAAAATTACATTTTTGTCAATGGAAAAGCACTAAACTTAATACAGTTAACCGTATTTTGTTTTAGGGGTAATACCATAAGTGTATGAAGCAGTATTTGTTCAAGTAAACACCCTGACTGGAGCTCTGAAATTATATGTTAATTTCCATCTTGTAAACCTGAGTTGGATGACTGTTCAGTTCATTTTCTCACAAGTCACAGCTCAGTTTTTACAAGTACTGAATTGAAATCAGCGCAGAAGACACTTGTATAAGTTCAGGGATGCAATGTTGCCCATGTGTCACTACAAAATTTATTTATTTATTTAGTTTCAGCTGAATTTCTATCTTGCAAAACAGTGTCTCTAAATTTCAGTTCAGTAGCAGTGGGAGTTAGACCAAGATTAGTAGTGGCCCTCAAACCCTGCAACTCATTTTACCATTTACAGAATATAGATCAGACATAAGCAATAATAAAATATGACAAAGATCATGAGATATTTTGTGTAATTATTTAATGTTATACAGAGTTAACTTTAGGGATTATTTTGTACACATAAAGTAAAAGAAATACAATATCCCCATAGTCTTTTTCTTTGAATTTCCTATATTTTGAAAAGAAGATGCAAGGGATTAATCAGTAATTACTATTAAATCTAAGGTAAAAGGCAAAACAAAATACTCGCTGGCCAGCTTTACAAAGGGATTATTGAAAAAAATAAAATAAAATTATAGTGTAAAAGCAAAGTGCTGATATCAACTACAAGTCTGTACAACAAAAGACAAAATATAACACTAAAAAAATAAGTGTGCAGTATATGGCATTGTGCAATACAGTACATTACAATTATGGCAAGTATATAGAAGATAAAGTTAGACACTAGAAATTATGGCAGAACATGCTGGACAATCAGGAAATTTCACATAAAAGCATATGAAATACAAATACAAGTCGTATACAAAATTACTGTAACATACCCCTTCAAACAAATAAAAAGTGGTAATTTCATGGCTAGGCAGCAACAACAAAAGGCCGGAGTATACACATCTATGGGTAAAAGAAACAGATGACAGCTGAATAAAGATGTCACTTCATTATTACACTGTATGTAATCTGTATTAACAAGCCAACAATTCAACAGCCATTTTCATCTGTTTCATACTGTTTCAACCGACTTATCGCAAGTACTACAAATATCCTCCAAAAAGGGCCTAAACTGTTAATGATGTCACAGAATACTGTTTCAATGTAGTATTTTTATAAGTGTGTTTCAGTTTATGTTATATGACATGAAAACATGTATTTTAGCAGCAAGTAAAAATTGTCTATTGGAAAGAAACATTTCACAGTTTGTAGAGACACAGACAGGTGCAAATACCCACTCAAGAAAAATCTGATTATTATGAAGGTTAAAAAAATGTATGCAATTCTCAGAGCAGAGGAAACTGAGGTGGGCATTAAAATGATTGTGCAACGGATTTTAGGTTTAGTCTGCAAATCCTTTTTGCAACTTGATCAGACCTGGTAATCACTAAAACATACCGTATGTAAACATATGATTACCAGTGACTGATAGCCTTCATTGATATCGATGAAATGTGGTTACCTATATTGAGTCTGTAACAAAATAGCTGGTAGAGCTTTTTACTCACATAATACTGCTGGTGAATGTTGAGATTTCATGAAAATGAATCCTACAAAGCAAACAACAAAGATGCCGCCATTTCACTACAAACAGGACAAAACAGAGCCCTACACAGATTCATTGAGCTTCTTAAACATGTTAGAGAGTTCCTGGGTTCATCAGGCAACAAAAAAGCCAGATGTACTTTGCCTCTTGTTGCACTGAGGACAATATTCTCCATAATGGCAGCATCTTAAACAGTTTCCTCTGAACATACGTGTTCCTGAAAGGCCAAACAAAGGTTGACTAACTCCCTTGTACAGTTGAAGGTTAAAAAGGCATGGGACTAAAAGTAATGGGACTAAGAAGTGGCCTTATGCCAGCTCAGAGGGACGGAGGCATTGGGGCTCTGCCATCTGCCCTCTACAGTCAATGGCTACTTAGTTACCATGGCTATAATGCTGAGCTCCTTCTAATTGATGCTGCAGCAGCTCAAGTAACTGATGGTTTTACCCTCGCCGGGCATCGGGGCAGTGTCATTGTTATCCAGCGTGTTCTGCTTGGCCTCTCGAATGAGTTCGCAGGCCAGGTCAAGGAAGAGTTTCTCGACATTGTCGGACTCTTTGGCCGAGGTCTCCAGATACAGCATGCTCTGAGCCTCCGCAAAGTCTTCAGCCCTCTGCCTGAGAACCTCCCTCTTCTCCGCCAGATCGATTTTATTACCTGTGAGCAAAACAGTTTTCATCTGTCAACAGAACGAATAATACTTTTGGGTTTTCACATGACAGTACCCATTGTCTTAACAGAAGCGGGTGTGTGGTGTAGATGAGCCAGATGGAAGGGGGGTGTGTGTACGTGTATCTGTGGGATAGATGTGAGCAAGGGATGTGTGTGTGTGGGTTTGAGACCAAATTTTCAAACACAAAATGATTTTGCTTGTTTTTTTAATATTTATGCAACCACAATCATTTCAAAGAAATTATCTAAATAAAAAGTAGACCTTGACAAAGACAAAATTGGCTTTGTGTTTTGTGAGTGTATCCAACACCTGCTTCTAACATCAGCTGGCTAGTTCATGATCTTATCGAAGTGGGCTCAGAAAACATATCCAAGTAAAAAAAATAAAGTTCACACTGCATTATCCTTACAATGCACCACCAGTACAATGATGACACAGCCCTATAAATTATTAAAGTTGAAAGTAATGCTTGCTCACCGACTAATATAGTCACCACTTGGTTGTTAGCGTACTGCTCAATCTCCCTCAGCCACTCTGGAAGGCACCTGAAGGAGTCCTCACAGGTAATGTCATAAGTAAGGATGAGGGCATTGGCACTACGGTAATAACTCTGAGTAATGGAGCGAAATCTCTCTTGTCCAGCCGTGTCCCATATTTGCAGCTGCAAAAAAAATGTTTCAAAAGGTCAACTGTCCATCCATGCTGTTTTTTTAACACATAGTACATGTTATTTCAAAAGGTTTTTTGAAATTCTGCATACCTTGACCTTTTCCCCTTTGATCTCCACAGTTTTAATCATGAAATCAACTCCAATAGTAGCCCCTTGTCCAGGTGGGAAAAGGCCCTAAACATAAACACAGAAAAACAGTCTAATACATTGTGTTTATTACCGTAATTCAATCATTAAAATCTCAAAAGACCTACACAAACCTGAGTAAAGCGCCGGACAAGACATGTCTTCCCAACTCCAGCATTTCCAATCAGAACTATTTTGAACAGGTAGTCATAATCTTCCATGCTCATGCTAAACTGGAAAAAAGAAAGGGAGAAAAGAAAGGGGGTGATGAGTAAATGTATTACACCATATCAATGCATTTGACTGCACTGAATAAATCTGTCTATGGGGCATGTTGGTGCTACTGGGAAGACAGTAGTCAGATTTGGAAAAGGACAGTCATGCTTTCAAACTTGAAAATATAAATAGCTTGGATATGATTTATTTAAGGTACCAGTAAAACTACTAAAACTGTTGTAATACCTAGCCTAGCACTGTCAGGAGATGTAATTGGTGAAAATCTGTGTACCATCACTAAGTCCCAAAAACCCTTCATAAATAGAAAATAATACAATTTGTCCATGACCCTCATGTCTTGGCTGTTAGGACAGTCTTTTTAGATATACATAATTATGATTGTGGTCAAGTAAAAAGTATACATTGCCAAAGTGAAACTGAAGCTATGTCACCAGCTATCTGTGAAAAAATCTGTGACAGTGGCTAATGCCTTCAATTTAGCATTCACTAATAATTAATCCCTAATTCTGTAAATGTTTGCACACCTTATGTAAAAAAATATATATTAAACATGCAACCAGAAAATTTCAACATGGTAATGCCAAACCTGAAGTCATAATTAAAATGCAAAAATTGGAAACATGGAAATAAAAGTTTCATTTTCCTGTCACTCATGCTTTATTTTTTTTTAACTCTTCCTTAATGTCTGTTAATTCACAACTGGACAACAGTATAAGATTACTGAATTTAAAGTGCTCCAATGTTCAAAAATAAAATGCCCATGAATTTGTTTATACATGTAGTACATTGGAAAGGCTACTTATCAACAGGTAGGCCTACAACTTTTCAAAGGATTTGATCATAGACTGTACACTGAGGCTCTAATATGTTGTATGTTTTGTATCCATTTTGCAAACTCCTCACTCCAAGCAGGACCCTGGAGGTCTCCATGCTCTATCAATTTGCTATTCATGCTGTTTTGTCACTTATCACACAGCTGGTAATACACAATATACAATATACAGTACATAGTAACAAGTAATAAACATGATATTTTGTCCTCAGTGGCGAATGCTGCAGACCTTCTGCATTGTTATTCTAATGTTGAGGAGCAGAAACAGAAAAAGAAAACATAGAAGGAATGCACTTCGGGCTTTTCTGTGCATTTTCTCCGGTGGGTATACCATTTGTATCTTATATAATATTTGCACAACGTGTTTCCCCCATTTTTTGTCTGTGCTCCAGGTTTAAGGGGCTGGGCATCACTTAGAGGGAGAATATGGAGCCATGAGCTCGAAACAAATGTAACGCAAAGTTATAATGGCTCTTTTCTGCAGCTGTCAGTCAATGCCCACATCAGACACACAACACAAAGGTATTTGAAATCACTGTGCACATGACTAATACACAGCAATCTGAATATTCTCTGCAGCAGAATAAATCTAAACAGAAATCATGACTGTGAATCGGGCCTATAACGTTACGTGAACTTAATAAAGAATTAATAAAGAGCTACATCTCCGTGCAAAGCACATGATGAACCAGCAACTTGGATGCTGCTGACAAAACAGTGTAAATCACTGAGTGGCAATAATGATAAAATGAATCATGTTTTATGGCTAACGTCAATTGAAATCGTCTGCAAATGTATATTTTATTTTCCCTGTGTCGCATTTCCATCTTGGCCCTTCAGTCTTGTTCTGCAATGCAGTTAGAATCACTGTGGCCATTTCATAGACTTAAATCTGATATAATATTACATTTCTTCCCAAGAATGTTTCGTTCTTATTCTGGGTGGAATATAAGGGCGAAGCTAGCAACAGTAGCAACTAGCAAGCTAACGTACCGTGCGACTAGCCATTTTGGCACTAACAGAAGATACAGGAGGAAAATATCAGCGTCAGCCTTTCGGATCGAACTTGAAAATAATTTTCACTTACCTAAAACATGGGGATACTCCCCGATTTAAAACTACTTGGTATGCATAGGTCAACTCATCAAACGGGCTAAGCTGCAGCTGGGCTGGGCATATTCCTCTATCCTCAGCAGCTCGAGGACTGCACTTCCAATGATGTCATCAGTCCTGGATGTGCAGAGCTCGGGGGTGCAGCAACACCAAATAACCAACCAACCAACCAAAAATCAAACTTTGATAGTATTCATAATACTACTGAGACCAATAAATAAATAAAAACACTCAAGGGTTTCTCTAATCTAATTTTCATAATTTTCTATGGGCTGCCAAACAGACTCCGCGTAACAAAGCCTCGAAATTAACAACAGCAAATATTTAAGTCCATATGTGAATATTATGCAGATACCATGGGATAAAAGTACAATACAATACGATAGGCACATACTATAAACTTATTATTGAGTACCATTGGCAGTCTTGTACTACTAGCCTACTATTACTACTACTACTAATACCAATACCGCTACTTTTACTTCTACCACTACTAGCTAGGTAACTTTAACACCTTTGTTCTGGAATATGCTTATATCACTAGTGTCGTCCTCCTACGGTAAGGTAACAGACATGTCACTGGTTTAACTAGCTAATTTCAGGTGTCAAAATCACTTCGAGAGGCTGAAACAAAGCAAGCTAGTGTTTTATCTCTCCCGTCCGACGTGGGTTAGGTGTCATTCACTCACAGGGATGTGTCCGATGCTGTTGATCAGAGTTGAGCATCTGACGGATACATAGCGTCTATGTGGTTGCCTAGGTAACGGCTTTCAGTGTCTGACAGGAGGCAGACGTTGGGAAAAACTGGGGAAAACATTTGTTACGAATATTAACATATTTGGGGCAACAAAACAGAAAAGGAATCTCACTCTCTGGCTCTCGGTGGTCACAGTCTTGTCCCCGGGGTAGCCAGG
>OMKZ01033377.1:14251-30406 GCA_900302535.1 Neoniphon sammara | reverse complement strand
AAAAAAAAAAAAGAAGGCTGAGCTTGTACCTGTGGTGACAGTCTGAATATGCAGACAAGACATAAGAAAAAAGAATAAGAGCTGTCAGCGTTTGGCTCAGCTTGTTAAAGGGCAATGTCACATCCACAATAGCAAGCTTGTTGCTTTTACAAGATTTCATAATATTGTATATAATACTGATATGCTCACTGAAAGGCAGTGAAACCAACGCTCAAGCTACAGATACAAAAAAAAAGAAAAAAAGGAAAGATGAATAAGTGTAAACACGCTGTTTAGGACACAGACACACACAGGTTCTGTCTCAGAAACAGAGCCAGCAACAGAGTTAACAAACACAGAAACAGTTATACACACACACACACACACACACACACACACACACACAGGCTTGACGCCAAAAACTGGAGAGGAGAGATGCCGAAAGAGTACGGGGCACGGGGAAAGGGTGAAGTGGGTGATACAGAGAAAAGTCTGCCACTATTAGTCGGTATACATGGAAGTTGTAAAGCACTATCACGCTAATATATTAATAGCCAGGGTAGGGTATTTCAAACAATTCAAGACTCAATGGTATGCAGTGTGTGGCTAAAAACAAAATCAGCTAATTTATTTCAATTACAGGCCAATGACCGGAGATAAGGGTTGATATTTGTGCTGTTTTTTTTAACTGTGTGCTGTGCAGCAAGTTGTCCTAAAGTGAGAGTATAACAACATTTTAAAGCTCACAGGTCAAAGTCGAGCCCGTCGGTGCCAGATATGGTTTGTCACTGATTTGGATGCAGCCAGCATTTAACACGGAGCCTGTTCAGCCCTCAACTAATAGCTAACAACGCATTTACACCATTGTAAAACACGAGACTTCAATATTTTTTTTTTTACATATCCAGTGCAATATCCTAAGTGCAATATCCCTGTTGTATTTATTTTTTTTTATTTTAAGTATTCTTTTGTCTTGTAAATACCCCCCGGGAACTGTACAGTTATTTAATTTTAATTTTACGTCCTTTGCACTATTTTTTCTTTTTTGCACTATTTTCTTCTCTATTTGTTTGCACTGCTTTTTTTTATCTTCTTATGAGGGCTGCTATTTTTTAATTTCGCTGTGCTTCTGACGGGACAATGACAATAAAAGAATTCCGATTCTGAATAGCATGCCGTTGGTAAAAACCTGACAGCGCCATCTAGTGTTGTCAGCAGTCTGCGTGCGGAGCCGCCAATGCCGAGCTATACATGCTGGCACGGCCGCGGGCAGCTACGGTGTCGCCACGGTGACACTTTTGACACAGAACCATAAATCAGCCTTGCCTTTGTTTGCTTAGCTAAATTAGCCCGCGGGCTAGTTCGCGAACTAACAAAGCCAAAAGACAAATGTTTGCTGAGGTTAACCGAGCTGATTCTGCTCGAGCTACGGCTCGGGTTTAGGGTGACTCGACCTTATCAGACCATCTACTTTTAACATAATTGAAGGGACCTGTGCCGCTACCAAGACGTCTTTTATTGCTATCACCCTCTGGCTGATTGTTAACTTCCCAAAAAATAATATGGCTAATTGAGCACTGTTCTGTTTAGTTGTGTGTATCGAACCGAGCCACGAGCCAGCCCATCCCTAAATGGCTCTAAATGCACTTGTTTGTGAGTGAGGATGAGTGAGTCTCGGATGGGGAGAAAGGGAGAGGAAATAATGCCATTGACTAGCCAATTAATCCACCAGCCGCCTGTAGCCATTAGATCAGTCTGCTTGAGCACACAGATGCCAATCCATCTCACACACACACACACACACACACACACTTATTTGCATGTACATATGGAAAATGAGCATGTGTATACAAGAACAATCCCCAGGCCAGGATGCGTCTAAAGAATCAACAAAAGCTCTGTCTTATCTCCTCTTTGTCTGTGTGTGTGTGTGTGTGTGTGTGTGTGTGTGTGTGTGGGTTTGGTAATTGCTGTGATATTAAAACAGCCCATAGAAGATAAAGTGGAAAATCTTGTCTTATTGTTCATAAAATATCAATGTTTTTATCAGCATTTCAACATTATTAATGCTGATCACTAAAATGATATAAAAAAAAAAGCAAAGATTCTTCAAAGTGATATTTCAAAGTGATATTAGCAATATGCAGTATTAGGGGTATTATTTTGGGCTTTGACTGTAGTTAAATATAAAGAAATAACTAAAGTGGTATTTTCCAACTGCAATTCTATTCTTTCTCAACATACTACAAACTGTTACACTGCATCATGGCTGAGGGATTTTATATTGCATTTTATCTATCCAGTCATTTCCATCCCCAGGTGGAAAATAAGTATCTAACTGGCTGGGATCACATTTATTTTATGTAAAGAAGGTTGAAATTCAAGGTAGAGGAATAATTAGAAGATAGAAGAGAGATAAGGAGAGGGATGAATAGGAGTGGAGGTGTGGACATACTGTTGACATTCACATCCTGGCCTAGAAGAAACACTGCATTCTGGGAAAAAAAAAGACCGTCTGGGGGGCTGGCGTTTATTGCTCCCCTTTAATGCCCCCCTCTCCATTCCCTCTCTTCTTCATTCTCATCACCTATTTTATTCTTCCTTTAATCAATTTCATTTCTCCCTGTCGACGAGCAAACACAGCAGTTCTGGTCCGGTTCCCATGGCAACCACAGTTGCTAGGCAACACACAACTCTCCATCATCCATTCCAGAAGTCTGACAGATGGAGAGGGAGAATGCCAAGGCAAGAGTGAGAGAAACTGGGAGGGGTGGTGGGGTTGCATTCAGAAAAAAAAGGAAAAAAAAAGAAAAAAGAAAGAGTGAGAGTCAAAAAATCAGAGGAGGAGCAAGCTGCGAGGGAGAGAGGTGGGGATGATGTAATAGGAATAGAAGACAGTTGGCTCCAGTAACATTGTCAATGATCCTCTCCTTGTTTTAAGACCATCTATGCCTCCTACCTTCCATTAGTGCATGGACCAGAGTTTCAGCTTTCACTCACAGGGTCATTTGGGGTAGCCACATTTATTGACCAATTCTGTAAAGGCTCACTTTCATGAATATTTCAATGTGATAGTAGGTACTGATGATCTATGTCATCACCATTACATGTATGTCAATCTAATAGCTTTAATTTATACTGTATACCTACATAATCTTGATATTGTTAAAAAGAAATCATGACTAAGACTGGCTTTACATGGTGCAACTGAAATGCAACTTTCAGTTCCATGCAACTTGGAGTTCCAGGCGAACCATCCAATGAAAATTATAAATTTCGTTGCATCATGATTTGGAATGTTCCCTGTGGGTTTGTTGACATGCTAACAGCAATGCAACCTGCAGCTAATTGCATGGAAGTTGCACCATGTAAACCCAGCCTAAGGCAATGATGGGATATCTTCCATATGAATGATGACATACAGTGTAGTATGTTTGATACTTGCAGATCCTAGAGTGACAACACTGCTTCTTTGTTTCAGCGTTCACACAACTTTGCCACCTAGCTTAGCAGCAGTGGCAGAGATTAGCCAGCTGGTTGCCGCCCCGTAAGACCCACAGTTTTACCGTCTGATGCTGAAATCAAGCAGGTTCGATTTTTGCTTCTTACTGCTGCAGTAACCATTGAGACTCACGCAGCTGGCCAATCAGTGACAGGGTGAAAGGTCACACTGTTGACAAAAATGGCAGCCCTTGTTGGACGGCTTTATATGTTTGCTAAGCAATGGCTTAGATTAGTCAAACTGGAGCAGTACTGTGAAATGCCGGCCTACAAGAACCCAGCAGATTCGGCACTGAAGCAAAAATCAGGCAATCCAGTCGGCGGGGTGTTTTTCACATTCATACTGATCAGGAAAATATCAAACACATTGATCTTAATGTGATTTTTAGGTTTAGGCCATTTGCTGCCACTCATTATTGTACAGCATGAAGAACAACTTCCACAGTACAGTAAATATGACACCTGAACTTGGTCTGTTTTGGTTCTGTTTTACTGTAATTTGATTTTATTTCATTTCAATATCAGTATCCTCTTATTTAGGATACTTTTGTTAGCTGGGTTTATAAAAAATTAAGAAAAACCTTAAAAAGAAATATAATACCATGCAGTATTCATTGTAAAATAATGGGGAACATATACAGTAGGCAGCCCGACGTAAATGGGAGATAACTCTAAATGACACAGGTATTGTCCTTGAAAAAATGGACAAAAAGTATTAGCCAAGGCAAAGTAATGGCCAGTATGCCTGCTATATTTAGAACGTACAGAATGTCCATTACATAATGGTCATCCAGAATGTGTCTGACCCATTCATAAGGAAGTGTCCACACAGACCCGGCCTTCCACAGAGCAACAACCACCCAGCTGACATGGAGGCAGGTGGATCTCCTGCCCATGCCTAGACAAATACCACTGACTCTCACCCCCCTCAGGACTGAGATGAGAGCATGAGTTCATGGACCACCAAAGACAGTGAAGGGCACTACCTAGATGGAATTTTAACAACCCAAACAAGTATTAGCCATCCAACATTTTTACAGATATTTATGTTTGCTGAATTTGGTCAGTAGTTCTTATTGTATTTAATTTATTATCCACATTTTTGCCGAAAGCTATGAAATTAAACTCTGGTGAATCAACATTCGAGCAGCATAGCCGTGTCTCCTCCCTGACCTTGGTCATCATGACAGTAACAAGGCTCGCTCAGCTCAAGGACAATAAGATATGCCAAGAGGGCTCAAATGGAGGGAAACAGACTTTTAAAGGATGGATTTATCCATACATGACCTCAAAACAGTTGATTAAAATAATCTTCTAGTTTGAAAAGGTGCACAAATTCTATGCATGAGATGGATGCCTTTATGGAATCCGTCTCATTCAGGCATGCTGAATTACATTCAATGCATGCAAACCCTCAAGCTACAATTGTTGTGTCAGCATACTAGTCTTGATATAGTGTGATACAGTCTTGATATAGCGAGAATGGATATCACTACAGTGAATGGCTGCAACAGTTTTCCCCTAAATATTTTGATAAAACTCAGTTTGAACAACCCACTGAGACCTGTGCAGGTCTATTATCAGCAAAAGTCTGTAAACATTAATTTATCAAAAAGCGAGGTGACTGTAAACTTGGTGAACATGAATTCCCATCACATTGGGTGGGCCAAAAAACAAGCTGAAATATGCTGACTCGGTCTTTATTGACTTACTTTGATTCTCTTGAAATTGGACTGCATGGATGCAGTGTCCATTTTGTGTCCCTGGCCTCCCTCATTTTGCTTGTCATCGTCCCAACAATGGATTTATTTTCATTGGAATTAAGACAATTAACATGTGCACAATGCTGACCCATTTGATTCTTTGACGAATAATATTACACTGCCAAGCCACAGTGACCTATACCTTGGCGCCATTACAAGCCAGTCTTTCTCCTCATGAGTCCTGAGCATAGTGAGTAAGGGACTGAATGAATAAATGAACGAAATAAAGAGCTTGATTTCTTGGTTATTTGCAATGTTGAGACAGCTAAACGGCTAGATGGCCCTTTCTGCTGTCCCAAGTGGCACAAACGTTATGTTAGACAGCTATCTCTATCCACTCAACTATGCAAAGCCACATATTTTCCATTCAAATTCAGACAGTGTACAGGATTGCCTCCATGCTCCCACAGTGACACGTATTTCCTACAAGCTGCACCAACTCTGCCGAATGTAACACTGTCGGCCTGGCTTCACTTCTAAACCATCCTGACTCGAACACAGCTTGATGTAACCGATCATCAATTCTATCAGATCCCTCAGATGTTCATGCCCCGAGAAAGAAGAGCCTAAAGCACCAGCTCTTTGTAGAGTAGAACTTAAAATAGTGGCCACTACTGAAGCATGGCAGTGTTTTGTGAGTGAAACAGAAATTGGAGTGCTCAATCAATTCCCTGTGACAAAGCAGACAACAAATAGATGCTGAAGGTGGCCAAGCCCATTATTAAATTACAGGGATTAAGGTGGGGTAAACTGCTTGTTGACTAGCTGGAACGTAAGGAACATAAGCAGCGAAGGCGCACTGGCTGGCCTGCTATTAGCTCTGTTGTGGAAGAGCAGCTAATAGGACCTGAGAGCCGACTAATGACCAGCAGCAACCAAGGGATGCTGTCCGGCTCAAAGGAGGACAGGAAGAGAGATATGGGAAATAAAAAGGGAGGGAAGTATGGATGAGGAGGAGAGAAGGGAAAGACAAGCAGAGCTTTGGTAACAGTCTTTTTAACAGGTTTCATACAAGTTCTGGGTTTCCATTAACTGTTTTGCAGTGGCAGCCCAACACAACTTTTTACCGCAGCTCCTGTGGGATTTCAGAATTTTGTGAAATGTCATGCATCCCAGTAAACAGACATTCTCTGTCCACTGTGAGCGACTGGAACAAGCGACAGGGGCATCGATCACTCGCGTCGCCATAACAACCGAGTTAACCAGGTTAACAATCAAGTATGGCACAAGTGTGGCTTTTTTTTTCCCTCTTCTCTTCAGTCAACAGGGTGCAGAGGCAACGCGTCCGTGTCATAATGAATCTAGATTTGCATTCGATTGAACATGTGCAATGTATTCGCTATGCATGTTCACCTTCAGTGTCTACTCGTTGTCAGGGAATTGACTGAACTCTAAAATTTCTGTTTCACTCATGAAACACTGCCATGCTACAGTGGTGGGCAAGTGGTTATCCCACACAACCCAAATAAAGCAATTTAACATTAAAAAAAAAAATCGCACCCATTTTTGCAGTTTAATAAATCAGCCAGTATGTAACACACAGAATTCATAAAGATTTAGACATTTGTCCACGCTGTACTTTTGTATTACAAAGTAAACCGAAGATTAATAGTTTTTACAGGCATGTATAGGCTATAGTTTTGTCTGCAACTCTAAATTATGTATATATTATTGTTCTAAATTAACAGTAATTATGAGTACTCTTCTTTGTGCTGTCCCTGGACAAAACTGTTGGTTGACACTTACAATCAGCATGAGATAAACAGTTTCTGTTTTACACTAATACATTGCTGAAGCATAGACTGTTCTATCAACATGGCTCCTATCAAGTTCAAGGGATCTTGAACAAACATGCTCCTCTAGCCATTCATATAGATATGAGGAAGACAGACAGAAAGGCTTAAAAATTTCACATAGTGTAAAACATTTAGGCTATTCTTTGTTACAAAAAAAAGTGTCCTAGAATTTGTCTTGTGCTAGTTGCATGCCAAATGACGACATTTTGGGTGGAAGAGAAGAATTAACTGTTCATTACATTAAAAGATCACTTGGGAAGCGCAAACGTTACTGAACATTATTGGGCCGGTGTCATGGGTTTCACACTGGTGTGAGAAGCACACACACTGAACAAAGTAGAGGGGAATACTGAACATGACCGAGAGAAAGAAAGCAAAAAGGAAACACAGCGGCAGAGAGACAGAGAGGAAGAGACGAAGACAAAGAGAAAAGAAGGGAGGGAGAATTACCGCAGTCTATTCTCATAGGGGGGCTGAGACCTAAAACAGTAAGTAAACCTAGTAGAAGCCTGCAGGGCGGCTGTGGTCCCCTGGTACACCAAGACTACTGGCTCACTGCCTGCCTGCTCAGAATGGAAACGCTCAGAGGAGCCGCAGCAGAGGCACTGCTACAGACTCGAGTACAAGAGGAAGCAGGAAACATGACGCTGTACACTGAACCGCTGCACCGCCAATACTAATGTCGAACACAAACAAAGCCACCGCACACCATCACTGCAAAAGCTCTAAACAGACAAGGAATGTGATAGCCCAATCAACATATCTGTGTGTTAACAAGAACAAACGATTAACCAATGAGCAGGCTAATTCTTGGCTAAGGAGCAGATAACAGGACTTTAAAGTAATGGCATCCTGATGTACCCAGGTTGACTAAAAATCCTAATGTGGGAATATTTAGATGCTGGCAAGAAAAAAGCTGCTTTGTACTAACGCTGACCCCCCCCCCCCCAAGGGTCAAATTTAATTGGCTGCCTTAAACAGGGTGGGGTAGAAATGCAGAGAAAAGTATTGGTTTGTGATCACTGGCCTTCGACCAGACATCTCTGCTTTGTGGCTATGGATGTTAGGACAAGCAGCGGTATTGGAGTCGAGCCAGTGAGACCAATAACAACAGATATAGAACTACTAGATGTAAAATCTTACCAGAATAACATGAGATGCCTCATCGTGCCAGCTAAACTGACACCCAACAGCTTAACTACAATTACATGACACCACATAACACAAGGACTGGATTAGTTAAAGGAATACTGCAACGTTTTGGGCAAAATACCCTTTTTCCGACTTACCCAGACTGACACAAGATGTTTGATACCATTTTCACCTCTGTACATTCACTGGTTCAGTTCAGATGGTTAGCGTTACATGTTAGCTTAGCATAAAGACTTGAAGTCTACAGGAGTAATTAGCCTAGCTCTGTCCAAGTGAAAAAATAAAGCTTACAGGAACTCTGAAGCTGTCTTATTTACACAGTGTATCATGTGTGTTACACAGTAATGAAATGCATGTGAGACAACGAGAGTCATTTTAGGAGAAGTTAGCTTACCTAAAACGACTCGTTTTTAATAAAATCTCAAGACACGTATTTCAAATACACATGATAAATTGTGTAAATAAGACAGCTTCGGAGTTACTGTAAGGTTTATTTTTTCACTTTGATGGAGCTAGGCTAATGACTCCTGTAAACTTCAAGTTTTTATGCTAAGCTAACATGAAATGCTACCCATTAGAACTGAACCAGTGGACGTACAGAGGTGAAAATGGTATCGAATATCTTGTCTCAGTCTGGGTAAGCTGGGAAAAGGGTATTTTCCCCAAAATGTTGGAGTATTCCTTTAATTCATTCATACCTACAGGAGAAACTTCAATTGCGAGAGAGAATATTGTATTTCTTCAACCTACCAATTAGGGTACAAGCAGTTCGAGTAAAGGAATGGTTCAAAGTTTGCAAGAGATAAAAGGTCTGAGTAGATCATGAAAAATTCAAGAGTTCACCAAAACACTGTGTAACAGGTTTCAGAAATCAAATACATCTTACTAAGCATGATCACTTTCAATACACTAAGTGCTGATGACAAAAACTAGATACTGTAATTTTGTCTGTGTGCATGACACAGTCAGCCGTTACAAAGATGTTTGTTTGCACACTGAAACAAGGCTGCCCAGTGAGTAGCCTCAAACAGTGTTGTGGGCTACTCCTGATTTAAACATGTTTGTAAGGGCCAGATCTACTTATGTTTTGCACCATTGCAAACCCTCTTTTGGCAGTAAAAAAAACATTTACAATAGCAGCATAACAGGCATTTAGTGCTAGTCCCTAGTTTTTTGCGCTTTTGTCTCATTGTATATACATTTCTTGGAGTTTTCCCCTCAAAAGCACAAAATGCTGAGAGGGGATTATGGTAATGAATCACCTATTTTGATTTATCGAGGCTGATAGCAATTAGTCAGTGATTGCACGCATCATTTAACACCTGTGAGAATCTTGTCTTACCCCAGCGCTAACATGTCTGCCATTGTTCCTGTTCAGAGACATGATGGGGACAAGTGATACCGTTGCTCCTTTATATCAGTGACAGTGTCAGTATCAGATAGACTTGGGCTCTAGGTGGGTTCAGGGTCCTACCATAGCCACAACTGAAAATGACATACTGTGTTCTGATTGGGCAACACGACTGACGTAAACTGGCCAATTTTGCCTGATGGAAATACGCTTATAACCACATCCTCCCTTGTCAACACTTTGGTTTAATATAGCAGCACTGCTTAAGCATTATATTACAGTAGCACTAGATCTTTTATGCTAGGCAAACCGTATTCTACTTATAAGTACATGAAAACTAGCCATTGATGTTCGGCAACTTCCTTACTATGTTGTAATATAAGTAGGCTTATTCACAATATTGGTAATGCAGTAAAGATCCTGCCTATCTTGGTCAAATTTCACAATTGTGAATCAAAAGTTACTCAATGTAAACCACTGGGCACAATACTCTCACTGTAGGTGAAGACCGATAATGAATCCTACTAAAATTAAACACACACACACACACACACACACACACACACACACCAATAACTGCAATAAGTAAACTGCCAGCCCGAGGGGAACTCTGCATTTTGACCTACCTCACAAAGTGCAGCATGTTTAAGAGAAAACGGGGTAGAGGTAAGAAGAGAACTGCTGGAACTTACCAATCTTCTGGTTGAAAATTTTGTCAAATGTCAGCTCGTCTCTCTCCTCAAGGTACTTCTGCATCACACTGCGAATACTGTGAACACAAGGTGGGGGGGGGAGAGAAATTAATTAAATATCATGTTATCATCATCAGCGGTTCGCTCAGTGAGACAAGAACAGGATCCCAGTGATTTCAGTCCTCGTCCTCTCCACCTGCATCTGCGATCCGAGCCCAAGTTTGGGACTCTCCCTGCCACTTGTCTCCTGCCAAAGTCAGACTGTGGGGAAGGCAAGAAAAGACAGACACATGGGAGGCTGTAGGGGTGCCTGAAGAGATACATGGCTACCCTGGGAAAGGGTGTTAATGAGAGAAGGGCTGGGGAGAATGAATCAATTAGCACCCCCTCCATGGGCCCATTAACACAGCACCGGCACCCTAGAGTCCAGACTACACCTCCACACACCTCCGCAGGACTACAGTGAGCATGTGCAAGGTACACCCTTGGTCTAGACTTGCCTTTGACTAGGTCACAATTTCTCCATTATTTACATTCTGATAGTGTTTGTCTCTTTCCGGGTATCCTGATGTTTTCTGTTCCAGCAGTAGACAAACAAAAATCACAGTCTGTTATTTTTTCAGGGTCCAGTGTGAGAAAATGTTAAAAATGAAAGCATAATTTAGCCTACATTTGCCTCTAAAACACAATGGCATGTAGTTCTGATCTGTAAAATTATTGCTTTCATTATTACAAAGCATCCAGAAAGTGGGTGTAAGCACTGCGACCTGCAATAAAACCGCAGCTTGGTCTCAGCCATGTATAGATGTGGAGCTAAACACCCACAAGCAATACCTGCTATACAAAATTACACAGTGATCACTGAGGACCCCAGCAGACCAATGTTCTCAGACAGTTATGTGGATAATAACCTGGGTCAGGTCTGTCAGCAGATTTCATGGGAGAGTGGGAAAGAGTGGCGGAGGAGTGGAGCAACAGTTTAACTGTGGCCGCAGCCATATGACCAAGAACCTGGGAAGTAAACGCTTCCTCATTTAGAAGAGGCCCATTTGTGAGCCCCACTGAATCATTAACAGCTGACTCTCTAGCATTTCTAAAGGCCGTGTCTGGTGGACACTGGCCATCCAGTGCTGCTGTGCTCGCTGAACACAGACACCCCGGACATATGCTCACCACAAAATATGCCATACTAACACAGTCTGTGATATTTATGGTATTACGCCATCTCCAATACAGCACTATGTCTGACTATATAAACAAGAGACTGAAGAAACAAATGTTTCAAGTGTGTGCAGCTGGTGAATTTAAGTGCAAGAGGATATCGGAATAAGGGGTAAACAACATTTGTTTCAGCTAAGCAAAATTGTGTAAGCTATACAGCTGGGTGTGGATGATGACATAGGGATGTTTTCAGCCAGTTAGCACTGGGACAGTGTTTCCCACTACTCCCAAGGGTTTAATGATACCTCTTACTAGTCTGCTCCTATATGAATTTCATCTATCTCCAAGATAAATACCATAGACTATGCACCGACTGCATTTTTCTTGGCTGATTCTGATTGCCGGTTTTTTAAAAGCCTAACCTGCTGATACCAATCACAGCCAATACCGATTTTCTTTAGTTGAATATAATTAACAGCCTCAAAAAAAATGGAGAGACAGCAATAACTAGCACAAATACATACACGGCTGTTAGGGATGTGTGCGACAACTAATTTTACCGACTAGTCTTAAGAAAACACTCAGTCAAAAAACAGAAAACAGTCACGACATTACGAATCCCACCAGAACTCGGGCAAAGATGCAGACACAAACGCTGTGATTGGTCAGAAGGTAAGCCCTCATCCAACTATAACCCTAACTTAACTAAGTGGGCGTATCATCTCCACAACTCTGGTGGGATTCCTAATAACGCTGAGTAACCACATACACTGCAACCATAGCAATGGTCAAAAAAAAAAAAGGAACCAACTAGCATTCTCTGCTGCTGTGTTCGCACAACAGCACTGCTGCTGAAAAAAATCCTGGAGGAAACACTGAAGGTCAAATAAGTTCATATGGCAATCTGCACAAGTGATAAGCCAAACTGTGGCACTCAATGATACTGGCTTTATGCAACAAACTTATCAGTTTTTCAATGAGTGAAAGACCATAAGCTCTTCAAGCTCAATGAAATACCTGAGGGAGTTTGAGGTGGGTTGTGCGCTTTACTATTTCAATGTTTAAAAGAAGAAGAAAAAGAAGATCTCTACATGTCACAGGTTTAATCAGAAGTTATTCCAACATCGACCAGATATAGTACTTCACACAATGCCATAAGGTAATGTACACAGTAGAAGTGGTTATACTTTAACCACACCAAACACCCTAACCAAACCAATATCAACACTGGTCTAGTCTCCTCTATATGTTTTAGACCTTTTTACCTCTGGCAGATATTCCCACAGTACAGCAGTACCCTGGCCAATTCTACTTAACCTGATAAGATAACTGCCCGATTATACTTAACACCATGTCAGTGCCGCCTTTAAACTAAACTATGTGATTTTATGATGCTTTTGCCCCATCTAGTGTCTATCACTCTCTGCATCTGTATGCAGACTCAGGAGGTCGGGGGTTATAAGCAAAGTAGTGTTTAATTTATCATAGAGGCAATATTTCTACACTACAACACAAGTTAGGTTAACACATAAGGTTAGAAACATTTAGGCCTAAAGGAGTAAAAGGAAGTATCAGATCAAGCAACAGCCATAGGAGACAAGGTAAACATGTATTTTAGGCTAAATATATGCTATAACAAGTCCTAACACTCTGCTGTTACCAGCAACAAGCAGGATGCAAGTGAAGGAGAAAGCAGAAACAAAACAAAGCAACCAAACCAGCTTGGCCATTTTGAAATGTCAAAATCTCTGCTCATCTCTTGATCTTAAAGAACCAAACTGGTGGTATTTGTTTTATTTATTAAAAATGTTCAGACAAAAGCAATGATTTTCCTCGGACTGTTTTCTGAAGTGCAGAAGTAGTAAGCATAACAGTTACAGTTTTTACCGTGTGATAATGCAATGACTCTGTTCAGATGTTTTTTCTTGAGTTGCTTAATCAGTTAATTGCTGGGTTTGTCAGAAAATTCAATTAGCAAGCTAATCATTAGATGTACTGACCGTCTCAACAGAAACCTCGAACTGAAACGCCAGCACTGCTTAACTCCTAATACCATCCATGTGCATTTCAAATGCTCACTAGAGATATCTGGCCAGCTTATCTCTGCAAATAATGTGTTTACTCTTGTGACTAAGAAGCCATCCTAAGTGACAAGGTGTAAAGTCAGTTTTTCTCTTTTCCATTTATGTGTGTGCCAGTAGATCCGATCCCAGAACAACTGGTAATAGCCCCAGTGCCTCCCTTGCTATTGACTTTCTCTGCAATGTTGGCAGGATAATAAAGTTTTACAACAACAACAACACACACACAAACTAGTAATTAGTAAAATACTGTCAAACCTGCTGAAACAGTAGACAGCAGACATGTAAGGTGATGTGCAACAGTGATGAGATCACAAAAAAAAACCTGACACTGGCATGGTCCCTAAAAAATGGTCAGGCTGGCCAAGACATAACTGAAAAGTGGTGGCATGTGTCCCCTGTGCCAATTAGCACAGAAATGTACCCTTCCCACACATCCCTGAGACTCCTACTAATAAGAGCACAGAAACAACCTCCTCCTTATACCTTTTCTCTTCTATTCCTTGCTTCTGGACAATTCTCAATGTCTTGTTTCTTATGTGGATTTCTCTTTAACAGTGGGTCAACCAACCCCCCTCCTCCATGCCTCTCATCTCAACTGCTTCCAGCGTTGCTGTCAAAATCTCACCTCTCTGCCAGCAGGCAAAGCCTTGGCCTGATGAGAATGTAGCAGCACCACGCTATCTCCAAAGTGCCACATTTAACTTCCCCCCCACAAACACGTAGCTGAAAGCTCTACGCATGCACAACTGTTACTCTGCAAATATAAGAGCCGGTGTGTGCTTTTGCACCCAATCAGTGGAGACTTTATCAAATTTCTTTGCTATTTTCAAGTACTTAGAAGACACCATTCACATACTCCTTTGTTTAATCTCCTGTCCATTCATGCTAATCACATTATTCTTACAGCTACTTTCATGAGATCATTGTAAACATCCCTGATTTTGATTTTTTACAACCTATAACAAATCAAAATAAATAATTTCTCTAAAGCCATGTGAACCATGGTAACATCAAAAGGTCAAATGTAATAACCACTGGTGGGATCAGGTTATACAGAAACAGGGATTTAATGGAACTATTTCAGTCACTTGTGTTGCCCAATATCATGGCAACAATATCAAGTTAGCTGACTTGCATTTTTACTTATTACTCCAAGTCTTGCTTGCTTATTTACTCATTCTACAGCAGTCTACTTCCCTAACATGTCTACTAGCTGGTGCTCGGATGAACTCAACTGTTCCTGCCAAGACAAGGGTTTTTATCATAAAAAGATTTTATCTCTACAGCTCCTGTAATGTAATCTAACTGGTAATAAGCAATCCAATTCATATCTAACATAAACCCACGTAATAAACAATGCTCACAAAAGCACAAGGCAACATTATGCTTGTTAACGCGTTATTGTTAACGCATACACACACCTCAGGATGGAGCTGAAAACCTTGCATTAACCTTTCACATACATGTTTTGCAACCTTTCTTCTTGAGATGTGGAAGCAGTGAGGTCATTTAGCAAGGCATTTAGTTTAACTGCCAAAGAACCTGATATAAATGTGACCCTGAGAAGACTGGAGTTTTCAGTTTGTGCAAGTGTTGTTTGATGCTTGTGGTTTGGTACATTCTAGAGAAATTCTTTTATTATCTACTCACTAATACAAAAATATAAATAAAATGCTGATGCATAATTAACCAGTTTCACTTCCCCACAACACTCTTTTTAAATAGGTATGGATAGAAACTCTATCCTGAACAGTAATATGAAACTATTTAGATGCTAACTTACAATAAATCTTATTAGCTTAAACATGTAGTATGAAACTTCCCAGTTCTGTATGATTATGTACACGTCTGGATTATTCACACAGGACACAGGGCTTTTTCTTACAACTGTTTGAACTTTAGAGTATAATATCTATGGAAATTTTGCAGTTATGTAATAAACGGCCATTTCAATCAATCACGCAGTTACTTGAAAAACATGGAGTACACAGGGCAAAGCTCCAAGTTTAAAGACCCACTCCACTTCGTGTTTTTATCTTCTGTTATTAATTTGTTTTGGTAGATAATCCACTACTATACTGATGTATTCTGTGTGCTCCACTTGTCATGGAGCATTGTTTCTGATTCATGGTGGTCAAACCGCTACTTCTCTGTTGCACTCACTGAAATCAGGATTGATGCAGGCCACGTAAGTTTACTGGTCTGTTACATCACAGACAGCAACCAATCATAGCCTCAGTATCTCACTATCGATTTGCATATTTAGTTCACTAGATGCTTTTCTACAGAAACTTTCGATGGTTTTCAAAGTTTCTTCCTAACAGTGCATCTGTGTGTTTATCTTTACAAGGTAGGTAACGTTAACGGTTATCAGAGCTGCCGATCGGGGCCGAGGTTTATCTAACATAAGCAACACATTTTTAGCTGATTAATAATGTAGTCAGGCTGAAGGCTCATGTTATCTATTAATGTTACAATTCTAACATTGTAGAGAGCAATATATTAAAAAAATTACCGTTCTGATACGTCCACTTGTAGGCGACCCTGTACAATTTGCTCTTCTTCATCAGAATTGGCCTAGGGTTCAAGCATGTATGGCTGAATTTTACCTATATTACTTCTTGCCATTGTGTAGCGTTAAAAGAAAACAAGTGGGGGTTTGTGTGTTTGATAGGG
>OMKZ01033377.1:0-14231 GCA_900302535.1 Neoniphon sammara | reverse complement strand
GTGGCAGAATTGAAGGTGAGCAGGTATGCATGCAGTGGAGGGGTGGGGGCTGGGTGGAGATTTGAATAGAGGCAGAGACTATTTGCGTATTCATAGATCTGTGCATACTAAATGAAGGCAAAGGTGTAGAGGGTAGAGGTGTAAAGGGATTTTTTTTCCATTGAAAAACCTTCTTAATATGTAATTTTGCTAAACAGAGATGAGTTTTTGAAGGGTTTAATCAATCCCAGGAATGGGCTTTTAATACATTCCATTGTGGGTTATGTGAAGTAGCAAAATTGTTAGCAATAACATGTGGTGCTGTAAAACTGCAAACAGAAAAGCAAGATCCAGATACATTTGGGCCAGAAGCAGCGTAACACTAATAATCAAAACAAAAACAACAGGGCTCCAGCACTACGTGCTTGGACCCCTAAATATGTGGAGAGATATTCACTATCTAGGTTTTGTTTCTTCATGTACTGTGTGATACCAATTCCCTACAGACGAGTCAAGTTTTTCTCATTCAAGCTTTGAACACAATCGCTAGAGGCCAAAATACTGAATTTCCTTTACTACACAGGTAAGAGAAAAAATCCACAGCAGGCTACAGTGCAGAACAGCAGCCTGTTTAATGGTTACTGAGGTAGCGTAATCAAAAAGCAGTGTAGAAACGTCTTGATTAAAGGTATAATTAACTAATATATTCATTTTCATTAAAAGGCTTTTATTGTCATCAATGGGTGTAAAAACATAAAGAAATAGCAAGAATATTATGCCCTTTATATGCAGAGAGAGGCTGATCCATTGATTTCTCCAGAGTCAAACCAGCAGTTTTGCTGGGGATTGAACATAAGAGTGGATGTGATCCAATCAGAACACAACCTCAGTTTTTATTCCTCCTGCCCCCATTTTATTGACTCTTCAACTGCACCTGTTATCCTCCACTAGCCTCAACAAATAGTAATAACAGTAACTCTGAGCTCGCCAGCACGGCACCATTTTTCTGAAGGTTATTTTATCAATCCAACACTAGCCTATATAAGAAGAGGCGAGGGCTAGCAAAGCGCTTCAATTTGATATCAAAATTTAGCAACAGCCAGCTTAAGTCAGCAACTGACTAGCTGTGCTAGGTGTCTTTGGCACTAACTACCACCAAGCTAGAAACACAAATTCCACTAGCCTAACCTTTCTTGACCAAGCTGCACTTTGCCATATATATTTGTTGTGTATGACAAAACACTGAACTTGTGAATTTAATCCGTGAACGCTCCCAAGGATATCCTTGCCAGAATCTCAAAAAATAGCGTGCAGACTTAAAGTGGTTTAGCAATAGAGCTACCCACTTAAAGTCAATGATTCAAATAATTTATTGCAGACCCCCTCCAGTCACCTGAGAACTTCAAACATTTGTTTTCTTTTATTTTTAAGACTTAACATATACCACAAAAAAAATAGATCAAATGTAGCCTAACTCTGTTGAGATGCACCTTCATGATCACAGAGACAAATAGCAACCTGTAGTAGCGTACATAGTGTGACACACACACACACACACACACACACACAGCTGCCGGTATAATTTCTATATTTCTATAGTAACTCAATGGTGTCGCTGCTGTTGAAAATACATGTTGCTATAAGAAAAAAGTTGCAGGGGAACAGTGAAAGGAATGTGAATTTAGGCATTTTTAGGCCTAAGCTTTTTAATTATTTAATTCAAATTTATTTTAATTTAAATTTCCTAATATTTAAAAAATAATGTTATATGTGCTTCTTTTAACTAGACATAACTGTGTGCTCTCATTATTCCAACAAATTAAAATCTTTATATATTTGAAGTGCTCAAATTTTTTATGACTTACATTTGATTATGATTTATTATGGCTTAGATTATTATTAATGTGGTCTATCAACGTTGAAACATGTCGCAATACATTTTCTGATCGCCACAAGTTTTGAAAAACTAAAAAACTGTGTACTGAATGACTAAATCTGATTTGAGGAAATTCTGAGTCAGATACAACCCTATGTGGCAATTAGTATGGACTTGCTAAAAAAAAATCGCAAGCCTTGATCAAACAAAATTCAACATTTTACATGTGTCCTGAACCAAGAGCAGAGATCTTGTCTGAAAGGTAGATGTTTGACATCTACCTTTCAACCCCTGCAACCCCCATTCTTTTTGTTAAATAAAATAAAATGTGCATTCTGCCATCAAATTGTCTAGTTCTTAGTTCTTCCCTCAACCGGTGTCTATGGGCAATCGCAAGCTTTCAATGTGACAGAGTGAGGCTTGCCATGAAGAGTGTGCACTCGGGTAGACCTGCTTTGAAGCTGAACAGCGTTGCAGCAAACAAGCGCAGAAAATATACTAGAAGTGACTGAGCAGATGGCTTAACTATTAAAAATAAGGAAGACAAACTAGCCAGGGCAAACATATGACAGATGAAATTGAAAGCATCACTATACTTTGATCAAGAAACACTGTTTGCTGCCACATGGTTCTCCTACAGGGCAATTTCTCCTGTGCTCCAGCAAACTGAACACAATCCCCAAGCCTCACTACATCACGCCACTGTCACTCACACAGACAGTATACAGTGATGCATGTTCAGCTGTGATGCGGAGGCTGACTCCTTTTCAAATCAAGGGTATTGTGCATAACAAGGCAACAGTATGGTATGAGCAGTTAGTTATCATATTATTCATTCTGATTCCGGATTGACAGCAGCATTTCACTTAATTCCCTTACAGACTAAGCATTTTGGTTCTCAGGTCAGACGTATAAAATAGGAACCAATAACAGATTTGTTAAGGAAGTGGGTTATCAAGGATTTGCTGGGAGAGCAACAATGATACAATCTTATCAACTGCTAACCCTAGTTGGGGTATCTCAGAGGTAGATGGATTAAAAGAAAGCATCAAATAAAAGGCAGCCATTACAACTCACTTTAAATGTAATCCTGCCCCAAGAGAGGAAATAACTCATCCTTTTGCAAATATGACTTTGTGTGACATGCTTATATTAAGCTTCACAGAGAGTGAGGAATTCATATAGTTGATGAAGTTTCCTCAACCAAGATACAATAGTGTAGTCCTGATGAAATAACGCAGAGGCTAGGCTTGGGTTGGTAGATAATTCTTCATGAAGCAGCTGCCTGCAATGCCCTTTTAGTGCATTCCTATTTTAGACGCGATGTTTAAACAGTTTGATATTGGTCATTTAAACATTAGTGAAATTAGTGGAAACTCCCAATGGCTAGACATGAGAAATGGTTCTGAAACATTCCTGATATATCTTGGAACATTTCTCAAATGAAGGTCCTGCATTACTACATCAACGCACTGTGCAAAGCTGGTCTGACGACACTACTTGTATTTTGGAACACATCTGCACATAGACATGCAATACACATCAAGGAATTATTTCTGTATGGAAGACTGGCTAAACATGATAGCCAGCTAACAACACTCTCAGAGGAGTATCAAATAGGTCTGAGAGGTTGGCTAAGAGGATCTGAAGTTCCTCTTTTTTAACCACCACAATTTATTTTGTTTGGCAAACAAGTGGGGGGGATATAAAGAACTGAGATACATCTATCAACACCCTCTAAAGTTGGACTGATGTATTTTTGGACTGGCATTTGAAGTAGGCAATAGCCTGTATTTCACATAAATAGACTGGTTTACGGGGTTTGGTTTATGCCATTTCACACTACACTTCATGACAGTTTCCACTGAACATCGCCAGAGCTATAGTGTAATTTTTGCTTGGGTCTGAAGGTGGCATATTAGACCCATTCACTATGCTCCAGCATTTGGCAACTACGTCTCAACAGAACTACTTTTTTCTCCAGCCAGGTCTCTGAAACTTTGATTCACTGTTTGCCCAAAGAAACTATGCTGAAGCAATATTTTCTCTTAAGTAAAGCCAGGACAAAATGTGGCCCAGTTCTGATTTACGCAAGTACATTTTAAAATGCCTGAGCTCTCCGTTCCTTGTTCTCTCTCCACCATTCATGCAACACTAGCCAAAATCCACTTGTTTTTTGGGTAGCCAGGTTCTTCAGTTCTTTTGTCCAGCCTAATATAAGATGCTGCCATACTCTACCATCACCATCATCACCATTCACATTTCTGCTGCATTTTATCTCATTTAAGTTGTGTCTAGCCTCCATTGCCGCCCTTGGATCAGCTTCAAAAATTGTGACTGGACGATCCACTGACGATCATGTCATGCAGCTGTGGGCAAATCGCAAGACTCATCTGGATTCCGTGGCTAAAAATTTTCTCCCTAAAATAACAACATTGCTCAAAGTAATACCACATTCAAACAATGCCCATTAGGTATATTGCCCACCTGTAACAAATTTTCAGGAGAAAACTCTCACATTAGCAGTAATCAATCTCAGTTATGATTTAAGCTCTCGAAAGGTGTTATAAAACACCATAACCACCCAAACTAGATGTAGGTATTTTACTTGATGATTTTCTGCAAACACAAAGCCATTTCCTCTTATGGAGGCTGTGTGTATCACCTTGAATAGCCTATTATTTCATTCTGAACTCAAGTATTTTTTAATCAGCTTCTGTTTCAGCACATGACTAATGTCACACAGCCAGCTTTCATTAACTCAAGACACGATCCGGGCACGCTCCATCCACAGCATCGTTGGAAGACGTCATACGGCCACACCAATCAGCATCCTTTGAGGAGGACCGTCTCGGCTATGGACATGGTTTAGGTGGCGACAAAAGCAAGAGGCGTACTGAATTCGAAAACAGAAGAGACTTAACGGCATAGATTTTCCTTAAAAAAGCAGGAATCATGTACCAGCACGCTAACAAGCTAGCAATACACTTATGCTAATCTCGCTTTCAACATCACAGCTGCTGCAGTTTGTTTAGCTTCAGCGTTCTCATACTATGTCAAATGGCTTGTTGGTCTGATTGGACAAGTTAGCCAATGATAGACAGATGGTTGTTCCAATGTGTACATATGTATGTTTTTTGAATGTACATTGCTAGTGCACCTGTTCCAAATGGTTTGAACCCAACAGTGCCCAGTTTTGTGAAGTGAATGGAAACAAAATTCAGAGTATGGCTGTGCAAGGGCTATGCATAACCAGATCGTATTTTGAGAATTGTTTGCATGTTTCAGGTACCTTTATTTAACTGAAGCACAGCATGAAACAGCCAAAACTCTATAAGTCTGATAAAACATGATATAGTGTGAGCTTGTTAGTGTTTGGCTTTGAAATTGCAACACAAATCTCCTAGCAATAACTGTTGCTGCCACCAGAGAGATCCTTGGGAAATTGGCTGCATGAAAATAATGTCCAAATGAAAAATAATCAGGCAAGAAATAAAGGGAGACCTGAAAAGAGACCTCTTGCTGGCGTGGATCCATACAATAACATTAAATGAATGGTCAGATAACATAGATTTGTCTCAATGCAAAAATATCTTTCTTTTTTTTTTTAGTGTGTTGCTCCTTTAAAATACAACTGCTCGACACAGACCAGATCCAGGCAGATAGGATATATTAACAACAGTGATGGCAAGCAAACCAGATACTATGGTTAGCTAGCTAACTAAAACACTAACATTGTCTAAACACAAAATCAGTCAAATGCAGCAGTGAAGAAGTAATCACTTCCCAGTCAGCACCTTTAAATGAACCATGGTTGGTACTTTAGAAACACAGTCTGCGATTCATACCCATTGTTGTCAAGATTTGACAGCCTTCAATACAGCCGCCAAAGGAAGTGTCATTTAACAAGAAATCCCTCTCTCAGGCCAATTTATACTTCTGCAAAATACCTCCATTTTTGACATCCACTGATAATAAAGTCAACATGGAGCAGGTCAAAGAGACAGGAACTGAGGAGATCTGCAAATATGTTCTGATATTCATTTGTACGCCATCTCACCCCCCAAATTATACAGACTGAAAAATGTCAAATTCATTGTGAGAAATATCCCAGAATATCTGTCAGGACACCATCAACTATCCAGAGGTGGACCCTCTGTTTCAGATCATGTTAATAACAACTGCTTCTGTTATTAATAAAATCTTGACACTGCTGTCTAGTGTTTCAAAGATCAGCTTGGCGTGCGCACAGACTCTAAAACGCAGAGCTGTAAATGCTCACTGGCGTAGGCCACTAAGGCGACAGTGACACTTCCATGCAGAGGTAAAAATTGTCCTTTGAGCTGAGAGCTGAAATTGGTGAAACTGCCAAGGGGCAGGGCAATTCTGTTCAGTATTTTCTAATTTTGTATCAGACTGGATCAATGAATGGATGGCTGGATGCAGAAAAAAAGACAATATTGACAGAATATTCTTCAGTTGGTTCATTTCAACTGCAAAAACTCTATTGATAGGAAACATTCTTTTACTGTGTGTGATGCACTATCTCAGCAATTGTTTACTGTTAACACCCCAAGACATTACACTGACTAACACTGGACTAGTAGTATGAGGCCTATTTCATCTCAAAATCATTTTTGGATCAAACACTGGCTTTGAATCATATGACTGATCCAACCAATGTAAATCTTTTAAGTCACCACTTATGGCCTATGACTTGTAGCAGACAACGCACAGTGTGAGAGTCTCTGTAATAAAATGTTTCATTTAGTGAGGAATAATATTTACAAACATGAACAGAAATCCTTAAGTCTAAATCTGACAACTTGCAGGCATGAGCCAAGACAGGATCTTTTGTTCTGAAGATCTTTGGTTCTGATGTTCTCCTGCACTAAATCCAAATAGTATTGTGAAATTAGACAAACCCTGTGCAAAAAGCAACTATCTCCATAACCAAATTTTAACCACATCCTCTTTTAAGTCAAGTTGCACACTGCATGCCCACAGCCTGGACTGAAGACGACAGAAACCCACGGGCAAACATTGTACAAGTTGGGTGAGGGGATAAGGGGGTTGTGTGTGGGTGTTAATTTATCTATTTATTTTTTTAAAAGCACGCCGATTTTTAACGGAGGCCTTATCTTGGAGCGACGAGCTATTTCGTTGGTTGTACAACATCAATGAGCAGAGGCTCAAATCAAGAGCAGCAGTTCACTGGTTCAATAACAGCACCAATTGATAGGGCAGCTGCCTCAAAGGGCTTGTACAGCACCACAGATAAGAAACCCAGCCTCATCAGCTTCAATCAATGTGAAGCATATGCGACATAAAACAGACATTTACAGACATATGTCAATCAAGCCTGGGATCAAACCCGGGCTGGCAAACAAAACATTTTGGAATACATGTAGCTGAAGAGGTGATGTCAACTCATCGCATCATCGGCGGTATTATCCCATCTCAGCATTTAACAATATCATGGGGAAACACGTTGCACCTGGCTGTATCACAACCGATCACTGTACTATGACAAAAGGTAAAGATGTTTGCTACTAAACAAAATGCTAACAAACGGCCCAAACCTACTGTGTTAATTTCTGGATTAAGGATTACATGTGACAAGCAGAGTTAAAACCCGTATATAGTTGTTTCGATGGGTCACGATATTATCATAAAGCCATAGAGTTGCTGCATGTTTGCAGACAGCCAAACTGGCAAATGCTCTCTATCTCCCTATATGGCTACATGGCATGCACAAATATCCATCACTCTTGACAAGCAAAACAAACACAGTCGGACCACAGCACAACATAAAGCTCTATGTAAATGTAGTCACCTGGGCTCAGGGAGGATGATTTTCTTACTGGCCCGGGCCGCTGGAGTAGACTTGCTCTTCTCCATCGCCATCAAATAACTGACATCGGCGAGTACTGCTTCGAGGTCCGCCATCTTCAACCTTGGACGACCAATTCAATAAAATATCTGACTGGGGGGATGTTTTAGGGAATAAAAAAAACAATGTCCACAAGATGTGACCAACATCAAGGGCCGAGGTGCATGACAGGGCCAGCTGAGCGGATGGCAGGGCTGACCATCGACGGGATTGATGTCGTTTTCTCAGGCTGTGCTCTGCTGACTCCGTCTCAAACAACAATCATTGTGAAAGAAAAAAGGAAATTCGGGAGGGAAGACATGAGTCGACAGCTTCCTTCATAAACATATCATCCGTGGTGCTAGATTACAGTCCTTAAAATCTCATTTAGTGCAAATAAATACAGGTCTCTGAAACGCGTATCATAAGAATGAAAAAAGTGTTGCAGATATTCCAGGGGAAGATTGATGAGATCTTGTTTTGAGGTCAGTACTCCCTGACACTATGCTTTGTAGTATTGTGATATGTCTCACGGATAGGTAGATGCACTAAACGCTGGATCAGAGGAGAGGACCGCTGTCAAATCCTACAGGTCTCTTGTGAGTTTAGTCCTCGTACTGGAATTGTGTCCCAACGACTGACTTGTCTCCACTGCGACATGTGTTTCAAGATTGTACTTTAAAAATTCAGAGGTGGACAAAAAATGATTTAATTTTCGTGGAACGCCAGTCTATGGCTGCACAGTCAAAAGGTGACTGGCTCGAACAGTCTACGCCTCAACAACAGAAAACCAGCTCTATTGTAATAAAAGGGGGACACGTGTAGAACGCCAGTACAAATAAAACCAGTTAGGCAAAGGTTAGATCGTGGTGGAAACAAGAATCGTGATTTGCATTCCATAAAATCCACACAGTGCTGTTGTTTATGTTGCCGTCGTTGTTGGCTTCCTGTGCGAGCAGAAATGTTCCTTATCGGCTCATCAATCACCAAAATGTCGCCCAAGAGATGCAGTTTAGCTTAGAGGCTTAGCACCATATCCAGTCCAAGCAGACGGGCAATCAAGAAATCACACGCTTTACCCCACAGGTCTGAAATATGACTTGTTTTCAGCCTGCTGGCAATAACAAAAATTGGTTCGTCAGCTAGCTAGCCACCACGCTAGCTAGCGAGGTGGAATGGCTAGCCAGTGAGCTAACTTAACAAATAAGGGGTCCGGATTATCGGGCAATCGATAAGTCTAGTTGTGATTTTAACTCTGCAGCAACACCAAAATGTCGTTGCTGCGAGTAGCAAGTAGCGTAATTAGCTGTGGCAAACAAGCTCAGATTAACGTTGGCTCGATTTCAGACAGCTCTTTACCCAATAACGTTAAGCTAACGGCAGCAAGTTAACTGGCTACTTGTATTGAAAAAAATAATCGATGTTGCGGGTTTTCCGGAAAACAGTCTTGAAAGTCCACTGTATTCAAAAATGTCGCCGACACCGTACAAAATAATCCATAGTTGCTTCGTAACCCCGAGCGTTGGGGGACCCTCCTCGCCTGGAGACCCAGCACACAGCTACTGACTGTGGGCTGATGGTGACGCTGATGGTGGAGGAGGGGGAGGGAGCGATGGAAGATGGTCGGCTAGCCAACGGTAGTTAGCTTGTTAACCGATAACTTTTCCTCTTCGCCGTTGACTCTGACAGTTGATAAGACAACGGCGCGCAGAACTACCTTACTTGACGTTATCTAGGTAAAGTTGTATACTTATGACGATACACTGCTGATGTGTTACTCCCGTAAAATCGGTCACCCAGGTCGATATCTCAAACAAAACGATAAGACCCGAGCAGCGTCGTTCTGTGCCTGTCCGACCGAGCGTATGTAGTCAGGCTATCCAGGCTGGGGAGCTCTCACTCGGCAGCTAGTTAGACCTAAGTGGCTTAACTTAAGTGTCCGTCCGCTGCCTCTCAGCCGTGTGGCAGTCGCGTCCGCTCCCTGCGATTAAACTCTTTCTCTCCCACCTCCAGTATGGCACATGTTTGTTGAAATCCCCTTCGATAGATTTTACTCTATTTTTGCTAGCGATGTTGCATTGCTTGCCTTGTGGTTCAACTTCCTCCCACTGCGGCTGAGTTGCTTGTAAAACACGGAACGGGATGTCGGCGGGGACTGGACCGCATAATGTTAAGGGGGCGGTATATATGTATTTTTTTCCACATGATTTGACAAATGCGTTGTTGCTTTTGAATCAACGGTGTTCGCATAAGACAAAAACAGATGAACACAGCCACGCAGGGCGCTGTTTATATAGCAATTTCTGCATCACAATTTTGCCTGCAGCTGATTTTGGCCATATTCTAAAAGGGTTATGTTTTCAGCGTCGCCCGGGTTGCCCGCAGGTATAATTTCCTGCAAGACAATTGCATCGGACAAACATATTAGCTGTATTTGAATGCACGCATGCATTCTGTTTCAGTAAAAGCTCTCCGTGTATTCATGAGCATGAGCATCGCTGCCAGCAAATGTGCAAACTGGCTTCAAATATCCGTGCTCGTCTTATGTTAGTATAAATGAAGAGTTCTTCATTTTACATCGGAATGATGCAGCAGCGGCGTCTGTTCATTAATTATACTGTGAATGTCGACAGGGTGCCTCGGTGGGCTCCGCCAGTGAGATGTGGGTTTTTGTGGAGACGTAGTGCCGTTTCCTGGCCGCGGATGGTAATGCTGTTCATTGCTGTGGTGCCACTGTCGGCTGTTCGGGGTAAATTGCACTGTATGGATACACTTACAATGTATGTATTCACCTCAAAATGTATTGAGCGCCATTTCAAAATATTCATTCTGCGATGAGAAGCACGGGAAGAAAATCATATTTTCTGGTCAAAATGTTATTATGAAATGATTTCTGTCTCCAAACTGTGACATTGAATCATTCCAATGGGTATAAACACTAGTAACACTAGGAGCAATACTCAACACAAGTAGGTTATTCTTATAGTCAAGCGTTTGCTTTGACTGACACAAAGTTTGTGATAAAATGGGTCACCCCGCCAGTTCTTTTAAATGGGCTCAAAACGTTTGAATTTTTTGGAAGATATAATTCAGCTTCAAAACCATATAATTCCAAGTGGAAATGTTTATCATAATCCTTTATAGGTGATATGATCATTCAAAAACAATGAATGATTAAATGCCAATAAAACTATGTAATTCCAAGTGGAAATTTTTATCACAATCCTTACTATAGATGATATGATCAATCAAAAACAATTAATGATTAAATGTCAATATTCTTAATGCAGAGGTTAAATCTACTGAGAAGTGCAGGGCACATTTGCACTAATTAACCAGGCTTTAGCTGCAAGTACCTGAACTTTTCTGAAGTCATAACAAGCTTTATTTAATAAGACATGTTTGCCATGATCATCAGTATCATGCTGATGCAGATACATATAGTTTACTCTTAATATACAGTGGGCTTTGTAGTTCCTGTGTATTGTCATAGTTCTGTTTGGGCAAATGCAATCATGGGTGAAAGTTTGCCTTTGAGCACATTTTGTTGTGCTACAACAATTCAGACCGGTTACTTTTTCTGTCTGGGAGGAACAAAAAGTCATTTACTCATTTAAAGTGAAAAAAATCTTGAAATGTTTGTTGGTGTATAAAATTAAAGGCTTTGTTTCTGCCTGTGTGTGTGTCTGGTTGTTGTAGCATTAGATCAGATAAGCAGATACATAGGTGGAAGTCAGTAAGGTTTAAGAAAGACAGTTTATTCAGCACTGAGAATCAGCAGGTTTAAGGGTGAAGGGTCCATAGGAGAAAGAGTTTGGTGTAAGTTGTTACTGCTGAATACGGCGGATGGACTGGATCTGAGGGGTCTGGGAGTGGGAGCCAAACTCCCTGAAGTGTTTATACTCCCCACAGTGACGATCACACTCCATGATATACTGGTATCCACGATAACCAGGGTACTGGTAGCACACAAATCTGTTGCGAAATCAGAGAAAGAGAGAGAGAGAGGGAAGTCCAGATGGAGTCATTGCAAAATAGTTTGATGATTCTGAACTGCAGGAATGCCCAGCAAACAGCAGAATAATAGGAAATAAAAATGAGGAAGGAAAACAGAAATAGCCGTCTCCTTTGTTGACACTTACGCTCCAGACTGGACCCTGAGAGAGCCAACTTCATTGTTGCACCAGCCCATGGCCTGGAGGGAGGGATAATCGTCGCTAAGCTCACCCTTACGGCCCAGGAAGTTTTCACGCTCATAGATAGTCATACGACACTCTCTGTGGTTCTGGGGGGGAGAGAAATGAAACACAGCGGATATCAGCTATTTGGTTAAGCATGTACACACTGATTCTATATGGCAATGGCTAAAACAATGTGAAGTAGAAAGGCAAATGATGGGTGGAATGAAAGAGGGAGCGGATCTGATGAGGAAGTACAACTCACAGCACAGGCAATAGGTCTGAAGGAGGTCATTCTCTCAATGTGATAGGCATTGCTACCTCCGAAAGCATCACACTGGGGGTACTCTCCCCTCTCCAGGACAAACTGCTGTCCCTGGTAAGAGGCGTGCTCATAACCCACCCAGCTATGGACAAGCAGGGAAGAAGAAACAAATTGTGGAGACTTAGATCGAGTAAATATCACTTTCTCAGTCGCTCTCTGTCTCTCTCAAAAGTCTGAGCCTTTAAGAACCAACTCAAACCAAACTCAAATTGCTTGGGCTAGGCCCACAGCTACTGAACCCCATTAAAAAGCTACCTAGCTGCTATGCTTATTTATACTCATATAAATACACATACAGGCATAAAAATTGCTATGACAGTCAATGAGCAGTTTGTCATAAAATATGCATTTATGGCATTTTTTTCTAGTCCTTCAAAATGATATATAAGCCATTTTTCCCCCTGTGTGTTTATGTGTCTCTGTTTACTCACGCTCCACTCTCCACCCTGAGGGAGCGCACAGTCTCGAAGCCAAACTCCATAACATTGCAACACTCGGAGGTGAACTCATGGCGACGGCCCTGGAAGCACTCCTCATCGAAGACAATGATCTGACAGGGAAACAGGGACACCTCAGAAACTGGGATGCACACAAGCACTGAAACCGCTTGACAACAAGCCCTCCATGTGAAATCAGAGACCAAATCAGTAGTTTAGATACACAGCACAAAAGTGTGTTAACTTGCTGAAATACAGCCAGCTGGGAAAAGAAGGTGTTTGATTCTAACCAACGCCCCTTTTTACCATTAAACATCTTGATACAGATGGGCAAGGTAAAATCCTGTGGTGTTATAAAAATGGAAGTCTGTTTTTGATATGTCGTAATTTGGTCTGGAATTATTCTGTTTACAGTATCCCCTCTGCCAGGACAGAAATAGCAGCTCTGCCCAGGCCAGAAAGGCGCTTGTGTGCCTTTTAGAATAGGTCATTTTGCAGGAGACAGCTGGCCATATCTCAGGGAAACCTCTTCGCTGAGTGGCGCCTCTGCACAGCAACATACGTCCCGGGAGGTGATGTATGAATCTAATCCAGACTCACCTTCCAGTGGCCGGAGAACTTGGTGCAATGGTGAGTCATCTTGTCTGGGAGGAAAAGATAAAGCCGTTAAAAACAAGTTGGGTCAAACATCTGCAGTGATAACGGCGAGGAGAGAGGCCTTTGTACACGTACTCTGGATTGTGAATAAATCTTTGTTGGGCACACAATCCCAAACCAGGGTGCAGAGAGGTTAGCTCAACACGCATTCGTTTCTGACTGGAAAAAGTTTAGCATCCATTTGCCAGCATCAACAACAGCGGCGATCCAACAAATTCATCAACAGCTAGTTACAACACATGCAAAACTAAAGCAGCTTGAAAAAGTGTTTGAAATCTCACAGCAGGAGATCCATAATCCAGTATCACTCCATATAATAAAAGGCCTGAATTGCTATATAGCACATAGAATGGCCTATGCAACCACTGTGTATCTAAGAAGGTTGGAAGGCACTGTAATGGCCTGAATAGTAGAATCAGCCTGAATGCATAATTGCTTGACTGAAAGCATCAGCGTCTATTTATAGTTTTTACACAAAATGGAAGAGAGTCAAAGAAGCCAGGGGCTCCGTCTAAGCCACAATGGCCTTTTCTCCCTCCCCTTTCTATCTCTTTATCTTATTTTCTGCCCATTACTCCCCTACTGCAACAGAGATTTTCGCCATCACCTCTGTTTATCTCATCCACTGGTGGCAGTGACGGCCACTGGGCCCTGGAGCCCGTGGATGGATGGCTGCTGTGTTGTGTGGATTGGGACAGAGTGTGTGGGTATGGGGCTGCTAACCCTGGCTGTGCTGCCCTGGCTGGCTGGGTGAGGGACAGGGACTCACCTTGCTTTGATGCCCTTGGGTTGTCCTGCCGTGAGAGTGAGAGGAGCCACGCGCCCCCACCCTTTTAAAGCCTCCCCTGGCAAGGGGCCATACTGAAAGCCCCGGCTCAGCAGCAGGGAGGGGCTTTTCTTTGTCCCC
>OMKZ01033376.1:0-10669 GCA_900302535.1 Neoniphon sammara | reverse complement strand
TGACATTGAAGCAAGATTACACCGTTCCCTCCAAGCAGGCAGACATTAAACAAGTGGGAGATCACTCAGGGAAGCAGAAAAGGCACATGAGAGGTTGCTGTGCGTGCGTACACTTCCACATGGGGCTTAAGAGACAGAAAGGACAGCTGCTTCATTCATCACTACTTTGCTGTATCCTCAGCTTTCAAGACCCCCAGGGAAAGACCGGCTCTACAAGACAACCGATGTACACACCACAGTCAGTGGTCAAATAATGGACAACAGAACATAGCGCAATGTGTTTTTAATTTCTATTTCTATTTTTATGCTTAATGAATCCGGTCAAAGACATGAATAGGATGAGGCCACCACAGTAAACACAATCACATCATGCAAGAAAAAATGAATCATTATTATGTGCAACCCATTTTACAGCAAGAATGTAAATAAATGTAAATATCATAATAAGAAACCCATGTCAATCAAGCTTGCACCTGTACTATTGAATTTTGTTTTGCATTGGATTAATGAAATTTGTTACCACCACAATTTTTCGCTTTAAATACTGCAGAATCATTTAATAAAAAAAGGTACTAAATGTTACACTGAAATGTCAGCATTTACATTAGTTATTGGCATATGCAGCCGATTAATTATCTATACAGCACTACCGGCTAATGCTATCTCAACAATAACTGTGGGCCCGAGCTATTTGTGGGAAGGATGACATACTTTTCTTGTTCAGACTGGATTCTTAGTAGCTTATCTTTGCTCAGTCCACATCTGCACTTTGCACAATGCGAGAGCTATAGTTTTTCACTCCCACATGATTTGGTGACACTTTGATTAATCTTTTGTCATCTTGCAGTATATGCAGTGCTCTCCCTAAAAGGTTCAAACCGATGTTTACCTTTTCTGTTGCAGGAAGATTTTTCATATAAATGATAACTGAAATGATAAGAGCAGCTTTTTGGATGTTTTGTCTTTTATCATGTCAGGGAGACTAGTAAATTGTAATGATTTCACTGTGTATCTCCGCTTGTAAATGAAATTTTTGATAACACAGGTCATAAAGTGTACCAAGAACATATGCAGCATATACAGTACAGCACATACAGTATATTTCATCAGCCCAGGTTTGTGAGACATTCAAGACCCTGATTTGAAGGGACACTGCCATTAAAGCAGGTGAGCTTTGACTGACTTGTTGAGGTTATCACTCTGTCTGTTTTCAGCGCACCTCTCAGAGTTATGAAAACATCCTATGAGCTTCTCACGCATGGCTAACTCAGTGCCATCACAACAACTCTGTTTCTCTGGGGATGCTGAGCGTGTCGTAGACAAGGAAGTGATGGACTAGAAGTGACATGCCACTCCCGAGATGGCCAAGGATTAATGGCCTCCAATAGGGAAGTTTCTAAAAGGATGTGGAGGAGTAACGACGACTTGCACCAGCTACAACGCATCTTTCCATCTGCTCTTCCTGGTTTACGTTCATCCAGCTGGAGCTCAGCTTCCAGATGTGGCACCACCTGTGAAAAAACGGCCACTGGCTTCCTGTCAGAGAAATGGAGACAGCATTCCTCCAAGGAGTGACTCAGTACTCCCCAAAGGCAGGGACAAGGAACTGGATATTGGCGTCAAGGGCACCCTTGGTGGTACTGGTGGAGATGATTTTCAGGCAAGGAGGGCCTCACCAGTGGCGTGACACTTCATGTTAAAACAGCAAAGGGCAGGGGATATAAAACACTGCAGGGACCCCCGTCAAGGGCCATGAAAACTAAAACATGGAGAATGTCAGAGGGGTATTCTGACATTTTGCTATTCAAGCAAGCCTGAAAAGGTTCAAACGCCAAGTGAGAAGTGACTAAGGCAGATATGAATATTCATTATCTGCAGAACAATGACGTGTTGATTTTACTACCTTTCCCCTTCTGTTTCAGAGGGGAAGACATACATTTTGGTTTGATTACTTAATCCAAAGATGCTCTAATAAAGGAAGATGATGCATACTTCCTGTCTGCTAAGTGGTCACAGTCAGCTTTCTTTTTGCCTAGCGACATCTCTGCAGCAGGGAGCGCCAACAGATTGTGGTTATCTGAAACAGAGCCGGTCTTGACTAAAATCACTTTTCTCTTGATTTGTTTGTCTGAAAAATACCAATCTAGTGTCTGAAAGTTGGGAATATCTGTGGCTTGTGAAAAATGGGTCCAATATTGACTTCAGTGACTGTGGGAAATAAGTGGAAATAAAAAGAGTTTTAATCTGTAGTCAGGCACGTCTTCTTCCATCGGAGTGAACAGATGCAAGACCTGCCCCTTGTCTCCAAAGTAGGCGGGGCAGCAGTTTTGAACCCACGTGACACAAATACAGGAAATGACTCTTAGTTGGGTTATCTCCCTTCTGAACTGTGTCTGGTTAATCCCTTTGAATCTTAAAACCAAACTATGCACATAAACTATTTCTAGTGTGAATCATGTTGCCTTTAGGTCACATTTAATGAACCTATAGGTGCATCACCTAAGGATTTCCCACCAACCAAAGACCGCTTTATGTTCTTCTTAGAGTTGGGGTCTGTGTGACCACTGTTTCTGTGGCTGCAGATGGACATCACACAGAGGAGGCAGATGAGAGGGCTGCCACAGGACATCAAGAGGACCAGGAGGCGAGCCACCTGCTGTCACCATCTCCCCCTCTCAGAACCCTCCCTCTGAACCAGCATGAGTACACAAGGTCAAACAGCCAGGGCTGCACTTCATGTCCCAATCTATTAGATTTTCAGATGCCCCGCTTTTCACAGAGATCAAATCACTTCCTGCCAACTAGATTAGAAGTGCTGGTGGGGGTGCGTGGAGAGGGCGAGCAGGCTTATATTAAAATGGCCTCATGCTGCTGACAAGTCTTTGAACAGGAGGGAGCTACACATTCAAGAGAGAATGTTCCCCCAAAACCTCTCTGAATCTGACCAAGAAAATCTGACAGAGAAATTGTCCTGGTGCCTTCAGTGAAAGCCTGTGTTCTTTCTGCATGTCATTTTATTGGTGTGTGCAGTCAGGGCCTGTCTAAGGTAATTTTATCGCTATGTGGTTTTTGCACTGATTTTCAAAGACTGCAGACTTAAGTCACATACCATACACAGAAAAGGTTGGTGGTGTCCTGCATGTACTGGGACCTAAATTTAACCTGCTTATCCACCACATCCAAAAAGAGCTTTCCTTTGATTATAATAATAGTTTTACACTATACAGTTGCTTGATTGAAATAAATAGTTTGATTATTTATTTTAAAAAAAAACTCATAACATGTTAACTGATCTTTTGCATTTGTATTTGTCTTGCCCAGTATGAATGATTTGAGATGGTAGAAATTGGGTCAATTGTGTTATCTTAGTGGCAAAGACTAGCCAAATTAATTCAATGTTGTAATTTTTGCTACTGGCCAGGATTTTGATAAAAGATGTTTTGGCCCTGTCGGCTGGTTTAATCTCAAGACAACAGCACAGGCAGGCTACACAGCAAACTGTTTCTCTTATGTTCAAGTCAAAGAATAGATATCAACCTACTGGCAGCTTCATGTGAAGGCTTTGTTGAAATATCAAAGGTTTTCCAGCCCATCCATAGATCTCGGATTTGCCAGGTAAGCTAAAAATCACACTGAAAGAAGGATAATATCTTGTGTGTATTCTTATTCACCATTTGACCCTCAGTGTCATCTGTCTAGCTACTACTCATTCGGATAACCTACTATTAATGATTTAAGAATATTAATGACAATTCAATAGCATTTACTTTTCCTGAGTAAATTTATCTTTTAAATCTTAGTGGATAATGTTATATTTTCAGTGTTGAGTGTTAATGATCAAAGTAATTTATGGCTAAATTATTAATGGAGTTAAAAGAACATAATTTGAAAATCATAAGCATGTAACTATTATTTGAATGAGAAACCACCCACTAACATTTTAAAATACCCTGGTTATTACAGTTTACTGAAAACAATTTTCATAAGAAAAATACGACTATAAATAACTGATTATCTCTGAACCACAGATTTACTTTCCATATGTTGGCTTTGACTTTATTTAAGGGGGCTTATTGTTTTTTAAATCTGTATTAGTACTTTATGTTCCCTGTGTAATCTTTTTCTAATCTATTTCAGCATTTAAAATTGGTCTTAATCCCAGGATCCATTGATCCCTCTTAACTAGTTAATTTTCTAATTGTTTAAATCTGGTCAGTGAATAACAAGATCCTGTTTGATCTCCTGGAGGGTTCACATGGAGGCTGGCTCAGTGATCTATCTGTCCTGTTGTCCTAAACTCGAGACAATGCCCAATAGACCAGACTGAGCCACATAAATAATCAAGCGCAAACCAACTCATTATTAAAATGGAAGCGTATGTTTGGCTAATGAGGCTCAGCTGCCCAGTCAGTTTCACTTATGTATATCTCCTGATCTGACGACGGCTCTGTGAGGATAAGGGGGGATTTCACAGGCGATTCAGACAGACAGACAGACAGCAAAGTGCATGGAGGAGGCCTGGCCCAGGATGTCAGTGTTCGGGGTTGGTGACAGTGTTATTCCCTGCCATCTGTTTCCCAGGCGGCGGTCCAGCAGTGCTATATTGAACGCACAGGCATGAGTGTGTGTAGGTAGCAGCCCACCATGCCACACAATTGGCATTGCGGCATACATTTCATATTCGCATACTATTATGCACCTCCCATGCCTTTTTTTTGCAAAGGCAAAATGGTTTCGGTACTGGCTACACACTGATATATGATAGAGCTGTCTTACACTCAGACTGCCCATCTGTCTGTCTCTCTGGCCGTCTGTCTGTTTTTTCATGTCTGTGGCACACTCTCAACTCAGCAGAGGAAAAAGAGGCTTGGCACAGTTGCAATTTTGCTCCACAACGTTTGAGCTATAAAGTTACAGAATGCAGACAGAGAATGCAGAAAGAGGAGATTATCGAATTAGCTAGTACAACTGTTTGTTTTCCCCGTGCATTTCAGCTTAAGGTTGTTGGTCTGTGTGAATTTCCCATGAAAAGCCATTTCAGGCCCACTCACAATGTCTCTGTTATGAAGATGAACAGGATGGTGAGCGGCGTCAGTGTTTGGTGACACGGCGCAATGCCGTAAATGGCATATCATTTTCTGTCTGAGTATGTTACCCAAACAGAAAAGGAATGTTATGAGAGCAATGGGGTCTCATCGCTCAACCTTTTATGAGAAGACCTCACAAAGGCCCGAATCACTCTCCCTCTCTGTCTCCGCTGTCACCCTCAGGAAAAGTGAGCACGCCGTAAATCACCTTGGCAGCTCTGTGTTTTGAAGCGGCAGACTGCCCATAGCTAGTGTCATTTTATAGGTTGTTATTTCACTCCATGTTGCAGAAAAAAAGCGTTCTGAAATCACGCTGCTATTGATGCAGATGTGAGGCAAATCAAAATAGGGATGAATGGAGAGACATCTACAGAAAGCCACCAAAAGAGTTCACTGGGGAACCTCAATCCAACCTTTGTCCTGAAGCTGAACCTCATGGAATTCAGCTAAAGCCTTTAGTATGGAAAGTGGAGGCTTTATTAAATGCTATGAGGATGTGAACCTGAAAGTGCTAACTTGCATTAACATGTGCGCTTGTATATACAATGAATCACTTTGTGTGAGGGCTCAGGGGAGAATCGTAAAAAGAAAATCATGAAGGGTTTTGGTTTGGGCCATTCCTATAAATATCTGGGCTGTGTTGTATGTGTCAGAGTGTAATGATAAAGAAACTGAAAATTATTACCTTATTTTGAATAATAACATTTTTCAACTCCAGAGGCCTATACTGGTTTCCTCTACTTCTTTCACATGTGCCTGTAAAGCTTTTTATTTGATTTTGTTCCAAAAACGTCCCGACACCTTCAAGGTAGCGTGTATACGTGCGTGCTTGAATGCATAATTCTTTGCAAATCCCAAAACAACCTGTTTTTAAGCCCTGGAGAGCGAGCTGGATTATTTCTCCCTGATGCCCTTTGTTTGAAGAAAATGGTGTTGATTGACAGCTGAGCTCCTGGACCCTACTCAGCCAGGGTTCAATGCGGATGCCTGGTTAATGAGGTCGACTACAGGGATTACAATCAGACAGGGAATATCAGCGGTTTCGTGTGTCAGTCAAGACAGGAAAACCTCCCAGTGTTGCGGAGTCAAAACGGGCTTCTCGCCTTCCGATTGGTTCCTGTTCACCATATAACAACACAGACCCATGTCACAGTTTCCCCAGGGTAGTTTTAAGACGTCTCAGGCCCATGACAGTTAATGGAGGAAGGAGTTATGGTGGGAAATCTCACCATGGGGCCATTTCCAAGGCCCCGATGGACAGCGGGGGCAACCCCAAAAGTACAAATTATCTCATGTCAGCTTTTTTGGCCGTAAAATGTGGTGGTTCTAACCTCTCAGTCTGTAATCATTCAGCGAGAAAGGTAGACTTCAAGCTGAGCCTGAATCCCTGCTTTTTGCGCTGTGATGTATTAATGGACATCATGGTTGACCCCCTCCGTCCTAGAGAGCGCTCACCTCTCCCTCCTTGGTCAGTCAATTTAAAGAGGAAAACAGAGGAAGAGATGAGAGATGGAAAGAAAAACATAAAAAAAAGCGCCTACTCACAAGAGCGATGTGACATATGGAAGCCATCACAGGCCTGGACTCCCATCTGTGTCAGCAGTCGTGGCCTGCTGGCACCCAATAGTCACTGTGCATGATGGGAATAATCCAGGGAAGAGGATCCATGGAATTGTGATAAGAGGAGTCAGAATCCCTTGAGGACAAGATGTCAGCTTTAGGGGGTTGGGGATGGGACGGGTGCTGGGAGGGTGGCGGGTGGAGGGTGTTAGTGTGAGGTGCAAAAGCTCGCTGGTGTTTACAGAAAACAGGTGCCCGACAGCTCAGTGGGGTTCAGCTGGGTTTAGTAGGGCTCAGTTTCTCACGTCTCCGCCTGCGACACATGCAACATATATGATTGAAACTGCAAGACTATCATTTATTTGCTTCTCATCAGCATGTAACAAACTGTTAATGTAAGCAACACAATTTGTCGGCAGCGTTGAGGAGTCAACAGAGCCAACGTGCGCTTCTTACACTGCAGTGGTCCAGATGGATTTGATTTATTTCTGTTTGATTTCCGTTTGAGTTGCCAAGCCGTTTCTGGCAAGCGTAACAAACTGGAATAAAACTAATTGAAAGGTATAATTAGAGAAAGAAATTTTCTTCCCATCTTAATTTACATGTTTGCATTGCTGAATTAGCCGAAAGGAATGAATTAAAAGTACATTATTATGAGCCTCAGGGATGAAATGAAAGGTAATTTTGGGATCTTCTGAACACATTTTTTGTTTCATACTCTTGTTTACTGCACATCTAATCAGAACCCAGAATGACATTTGCTCCCTCTGGTCACGCTCTGTTTTGTTCTTATAATGGCAACACACTTTAATCAGTCAATTTGAAACAATACCTAATCAACTTTTCATATAACTATAACAATTTAGGCACTATATTTATTTTTACGACTTGTTTCATATGGTATAATATGCAGAATGCCATGTTTTTCAGGTTTCATGAATCCTGTCGACCAAACATCTTCTCCTTTGCGAGACCTTACTCGCTGAAACAGTCCAAGTTTTTTGTCGGTGAAAAATTTATTGTGAAGTGGTAAATATTTTATCACTCCATTTTGGTGGACCCCTGATGGTAGGCTGCGGGGCTGTATCAATTTGAGAGTGTATGTCCCTTAGCGTTTTTACACATGCGCATGCACAAACATGCACACACGAACATGCGCACACACACACACACACACACACACACTCACATGGTTGTTCCTGCACAGGACTCAAGGAAATGCAGAGATGGGCATCCTATGTACCAACCATTGCTCCAAATGTAAACCACTATGCTGAAAAGGGGTTTTATCACTCTTGTAGAACAAATGATCCTTATGCTTTGAACTCTGGGTAATAGAATGAATGCAACATGTGATCTTGTGTGACAGTATGGTCAGGTCCCTTGGGTGCTGCACCCAGCACAGGTCAGTGTAGCCCTGAGGGCAGAAAGAGCAGAGCCCTTCAGATTTAACACCTCGCAGACACAAACACCTGGGATTCATTACTGAATGTGTGTATATGGCCACATACAGACAAAAACCTCCTGGCCTTTGTCTTGATATCCATACATTAAAAGGACACATCAGGCAAAAGTCACAACCCTCACTTTATTTTCTTTCTTTTTTTTACCTGCATTTCATCTCTCTCCATGCTGCTCGTCCATCTTCAGTGGTGCTTGTGGGGAAGTGGGAGTCTTTTCAAGCTTGACTAATGTGGTTCAGATAGCGTGCAGGAAGATGATGGGGGAGCACCTTGATCTGGGCCATACCTTGTTTGTTGTGGCGGCTTTACCTCCGCTGATTCTTCCCTCCCTTTTCACCCTGCATGTCTCGCTCGCCGGTGCTCTGCTTCAGCAATTCAGTCAAATGAAAGAACAGCTGTCTGACCCCTTTTTAGTCTGGTTGCTCCTCTAAAGGCAAAGAGCCCTCTTTGGTCTCCGGCGTTCTGTATCCTCAGGACCGAGCGTCATGCAGAGGCAATCTCTAACAGGATGTGGGCCTCCTCCTGCCTACAGCCCAACAACACTTGCCTCATCTCCTGGCTGCGCTCTGTAATCAAGTGCTCCTCTTATCATCAGGAAGTATTCATGTGGAAGATATTTTTTGTTTGTTTGTTGTTATTTAAATGTGTTTATTTCCTCCGATACAAACAATCAGACAACATCCTTGGCCAGGGAGGGGAGTGTGTGCAGCTGGAGGTGACACAGCATGCTGTGGTACAGTAATGGAGTCATCCATCAACAGGCCCCATTAAAACACCTTGACAAGCCAGCTGAGGCCACTCCAGTGACCATGGTGACCAGTGGAAAGGCTGACATTTTCCTCTCAGAGAGTGGCCACAGAAACACTCACTGTAAATGTAATACCACTAAACTGTAACTCACTGCATGGGGTTTAGTTTAGTTCATTGTTCTTTTATTTTTAAATGACAAGTACAGATAACATTGATGGTTTAGCAGTGTTTGATGTTTGTTTGTTTTATATGAATCTCCTCCAAGAATCCATAGCATAAAACAACATTTAATATTACATCTCATTAAAAACAGTTACAGTATACAAACAACACAAAAATGTGTATTGTAAATCTGATTTGCTGTATGTGTCTATAGCCTGAGCTAATTTTCCACAGAGGTCCCTTGATGAGCATTAAAAATCCAAGCAAACGTGATGATGTAAAGAAATGCAACAACACCAAATAAAATAGTAAAAAAACGACAACAACTGTAGAATATGTAAATGAGGTTTAATTAGTGCCGTGTGTGTGTGTGTGTGTGTGTGTGTGTGTGTGTGTGTGTGTGAGTGAGAAATAAAAAAAAATGACATGCAAATTATCATCAGCAGGGCAAATCTTAAAATGAAGGGACTGACAAATGTTATTTTTTGTTTGTTCCACTAATGTAAAGATGCATGCATAAAAGAATCCATGCAGACTAAATATAGACCTTAGTGGAGTGAGTTGTGCTTATTTGTGAGATTTGTGAGCCTGAACCTCATTCACAAGTTTATACTTTCACTGTCACTGACGTAGACAGGACTAACAAGATGTACGAGCCTTGCTTTGAACCTTTTGTTCCACTGTGCATCACAAGCTGCCATGTGTTTACACAGTAGTGATTAATGTTGATAGCAGTTAAATGAACATTTTCAGTTCAGTAGGCCTCGCTTATTCACATTCATTGCAACAGTGATTTTCAGGGTGTACGTGGGAATGTAAACAAATCAGGAAGACTAGCGGGATAGATAAATGTACAGGTAAGGATGTTGTTGGTGTTTCTGATGTGTAACGTTACCAGAGACAGACGAAAATACTTCACCTACTAAACGTAGCTGTGGTAGACCAAAAAAGTAAAGTAATGTTAATTTGATTTATTAACTTAATCATCCCATCACAGTAGCTGTAGCCACTTAGCTAAGTAAAGCACAGTTTTAGTATTATGTTTTCAGTACATATGCTTGTTGGCTATATTTGGAGGATGAAATAGAGCAGGCAATGCTACAAAACACAGGATGTCTCTGTGAACAGACGATGTTAAACAAACTTGAGAATTTGCTTGGATGTATACAGGGGTTAAAGTGGGCCGGAGCCCTCCGGAGCTGAGCTCCGCCACCTCAGAGCTGAGCTCCGCCACCCCGGAGCCGAGCTCCGCCTCCTTAGTCAAATAAATAAAGAATTCAATTCAAACTGGCAGTAGCACCGCGGACTACAGATCATTTTCGCATGCACAGTCTACAAGGCTCTCTCATAAGCACCGAGATGCTCAGCAAATCAGAGCGCAACATCCCCCTCTCCTGGCCCCGCCTTCTTTAACACGCAGCATCTACCGTGTCAGTCGCACCACAGTGTTATTGTTTGAATGAGAGCATGTCCGCGGGAGCTTGAAACGGCTTTTAAGCCAAAGTAAGTGGATTAAGTTAAATTTACATTGATGGAAAAGTTCTGTAATATTCAATAATTCAAACAGGCCAATAAGAAGAATTTAAATTTATATATATATAATAATTCTTTTTATTTTATTTATTTTTATTATATTATTATAAATAT
>OMKZ01033375.1:9857-23352 GCA_900302535.1 Neoniphon sammara | reverse complement strand
ACACACACACACACACAGAAAGAGAGAGAGAGCGAGAGAGAGAGAGAGAGAGAGAGAGAGAGAGAGAGAGAGAGAGAGAGAGAGAGGGACCTGTCAGTGCTTTTGCTGATGTGCTACCCTGTAAAGTGTCATGTGTCATACAAGTGACATTTCAGGTATTTGTCCTTGGAGGAGAGAGAGACTCAGAGAGCGAGAGAGGGAAGCTGGCGGGATACAAAAATAAAGGGTAAAGGGGGCTGCGGCATAGACAGTATGGAGAAAGCAGAATTGATGGACAGAGGCAGAGAAGAATGGAGGATGATAGGATTACTTTAGCAAAGAGGTAGCAGAGGGATGCCTGTGCATCTCCGCTGCATGTCTTTGAACCTGTCCCTCTCCCTCTCATCCCCCAGTCCCTCCTTCATCCTCCCTCCCTCCCTCTCTCCCCGTCTCCTTCACCCCCTAACCCCCACCTTGACAGATCACATGACTGCTGTGATACCAGCTGGCTGACTGCTCATTTGCATGTGTTTTAGCTACACTCCCTTATTAGAGAGACGGTTGGGAGGATGGGGGTGGGGGGGTTAAAGGAGAAAGAGGTTCTGTGGAGAGAGCTAGGAGACTGAGGTGTATGGTGATACAACAGAAGGAGGCTAGAAAACACGGGGCTTCATGCATGCAGAGGAGAGACAGGAGAGGAGGAGAGAGAATAAAATAAGGGGTTGGAAATTTAACCATCTTCAGCCTCCATAACTTACAGTAAATTGAAACTGTGGGGCTCATCTTGGGCCTGGGACTGGAAAATGCAGAATCTTGCTCTCATAAACATTTTACAGAAAGAGGAAACAAAGAAGAACATCTAGTTTTAGTTAATATGACATGCGAGGAAAACCAGCTTAGGTTGAGGTGGTATTTGTGTCTACATTCAAATGAAAGCGAGGAGAAACTTCTAAGGAAACAAGTTAGTTTGTGTGGCATTCAAGACTGGCTTTCATCTGTGAATCACTACCAACATCTAGTGGCCATGAAAGTTATTGCAGCTTGTCAAAGAAAAGCAAGCAGTGGCAGAAGTAGGGGTATGGACAGTGGAGCGCGGTACGGTCACAGCAATAATCTATGATGTGAACTATACTGTGAAAGGAAAAAAAGAAGGAGAAAAAAGAAATGAATAAATTTTAAATAGTCAGTAGGCCTATAGCAGTGCTATTTCGTACAAATGAGGGGCATTTTTGAGGGCTTAACGTTCTAAATCTATGACGCTGCTTTGTAATGCTGCCTTTACGGGCTGGCATAAAAATTGTATTTATTCCAACGAACCACCGGGGCAAAATGGGTGTTGGGATCGGGAAAGTCAGAATTTTCTGATTCCCATGCCAACATGTAACGCTTAGGGAAGAGAGAGCGTAAAAGCCGCATGAACCGATAGTTAAGTGATGTATTTTTATGGTTATATGTTTCTGTTTGGTATTCTATGGTAGTTGTTTGTTTTTGGTAGTTCTGTGTTCAATCTTTTCTTTGAGTTATTAGGCATTTAGTGCAAGCTGTTCTTTTTGGATCTACAGTACAATAATGTTTGGTTCGTAAATTAATTGAGCCTTGAATTACAGGCATTTTTGCTGTCGAAATAGCTCTATGACACTTGGTTCCTAAAATAAAGCACCAACCTTAAATATTTACTTTTGTCAAGGGCTGTATTTTTTATTATCTCGGAAACAAATCGCATCAATGCTCGAAAAGTTGTATTTTCTAACTTCAGAAGTGAAAGTTCACGAACTGAAGTGAAGGCAGCATTAGTCAACGGGGGCTCATGTCTTGTGCGCATGCGTGGTTCTCTAACAAGGAAGCAGGCAAGCTTGACGGATTATGTGGACACTCAGTGGGAGAAAGCAGTCGCTTTCGAACAATTCATTTTGGGTTTATGTAGTCGGGAAAAGGAGGAGGTTTTTGTAGAATGGAAAGCTGAAATCTTTTAGAAGAATATCGGTAGTTTTCTGTTAATCAAAACTGATCGAAAATGATGTCAGAATGCGACCCGAACGAGACAGAGACCAGCGAGCCGGTGCTAACGTTAGACAGCGGAGCAACAGCCGTGTCTGCGTCGGAGTCCAACTTTCACCCGCCAGACCCCCCGACGGTTTTGTTTGACAGGAGCCGGCTAGGTCTGGGACTTGGGGCGAGCCCCGGGGCCGCCGTTCGCATATCGGACTCTTGTGAGAGCGTCCTGACCGAGCTGGAGACGGACGGTTCCGGGGAAGAGGCGCTGCTGTTACCGTGCTTAGCAGGGAGCTCGTCTTCTCCGCGCGGATCGAGAGAGAAGCGCAGCAGGCGGAACAGACACAGCTCCTCGTCGGATAAAGACACCTTGGCCTCCCCAGGTAAATGCTGGATTACGGCCTTCCCAAACCTTTTCATGTCAAAGGTCCGCAAATAAAAGCCAGTAAGGACAGGGGACCCTCACTCTGTGACATATTGTCTTGAGGAACCACATTTGAGTTCTTGCGTTGCTATTTAGTAACGTTATAGACCCACATAATTGTCTCTGTAGCCCACTGTAGTGCAATGTAGAGGTAACATTGAAGAGTGAAACCTGTGGTCACAACACTCACCTTTACATAAATTGGATTGTGTAACTTCTGAAAGTTAAATAATGCTGAGAATAACCAGTATCCTTGTGATCGGTGGATCTCTTGGAGCCCTTTCAAGAACCCATTGGACCTCACCTGAGGAACCATTATTTTGAATAAATGAGAGAAAATGAGTAGCCTACTTACTAACTATTGGGTTACAAGAGACAAGGTCCCCGATTTCATTAGGAAACAGATCTGTTGTTGTCGATTGAAGTGAGTACTCTTTAGGCCCACCTGACAAAAAACAAAAACGAAGGACAGGCATATTATCTGTCAGAGAGTGGGTCCGATATTGAGAACCATATGGATCCAACCATCAAATGACGTGCTTAGTCCAGTTTTTGTCATTTGAGTCTAAAGGGTCCTTACTTCAATCCACATTTGGCAATTTTGCATAGTGCACCTTTAAGGCAGCAGAATGCAGACAAGGGGAGGTTGAAGACATAAGACAAAAAAGTTTGGCCACAGGGCTTTCACAGAGAACAAGGAAATAACTCAAAGAGAAGGATCCATCTCCTGACGTCACTGTCTGGCAAGACCTCTTTTTGCTCCAAATGTTCCACTTCTTACTACAGGCTTTTTGTTTTCTGGAATCTAGTATGCGTATGTGTTGTATTTAGGTGACATAATAGCTCCAAAAGTCACCTTCCATGTGGCTAACATGAGCTGGTACTTTCACCTGGTGAATTGATCACTGCATCAGGGCAGTCGGACTCTGTCACATAAACAGTCAACACTGTGATGAATCATAAAATGTCGTCAATTTATTGATCTGTTTGTACACTTTTGTTATTGTGTAACTATCCTTATTAAAAAAATATATATTATTTTTAGGTAGGACCTCAAGCATCTATACAGCAGGTATTGTGTAGAACTTGGGCTGCTTCAAACATTATCATCTATTTTTGCTCACATATTGCCCATCTGTTGTCTCATTTTCATAACACTAGGTGTGTTTGAAACTATAAAAAGACAAGGTGGGAATGGGGGGAGAAAAGAAAAGAAAAGATTATCTAGTCACCATGGAAACAGCACATTTCTGATTTTTATTGCTAATTGGATTTTACCACCACTCCTCTGCTACCGCCCACCTCATCCCCCGCAACACCACTTTAAGTGATTTGTGTTTCACTGCCAGGAGATTATGTGTTTGGTTAGATGTGTCTGTGTGTCTGTCCATGGCTAATCTCACAAACCACTGGGACTATCAGCCTTATTTCATTTGTGCACATTTACGACTGTATAACGAAGAACCTCTTGTGGTTGCAGTGATTCAAAAACTTTGAAAAAACATTTACTGGTACTTCCACTCCCTCACTCCATTCATTGTCTAGTTCGCTCTCTCTCTTCTCTCATACTTCTGGGCCTGTCAGCATAATAGGCTATTTTTTTTCCTATTGTGGCCGTGTTAGGTGTGATTGCAGGTGAAAAAATCCAGGACATGCTTTACATTTTCTGGGTGAGTTTATAAAAGACACTGCTGACGAAGAAAGTCAACAGAACACAGAGCAGACACACGGGAGAACAACACTGTAAAAAGTGTCAGAGGCTGGTGTAATCTGTCAGCAAGTGGGGGTTAAAATAGGTTAAATAGCCTGATGCTTCACGACCCTAAAAAATTAAGCGTAAAACAACCGTCGCTGTTTCATACACCAGCGGACTAATTTGCCTAATCTTTTCGGGTCTCTGGACCAGGGACAAGATTAAAGCCATCATGGAACACTCCTCTCACCCTCTCTACAATGAGCTGTGGCACAAAACAATGACAACTATCTACTTTATATAGACACTGTGTCCCCACACTTGCCTGGCAGAGATCTGCACTCCACTGAGGGCTCATCTAGTTCTTGCTGTATTCCTGTCTGTCTGTTGGTCCGTCTGTCTCTGCTCAGATCTATTGTTCTACCACGTTCTATCAGGGCCCATAATCTAGGCCACAGGTAGACAGGCTGAGGCTGAACTCACAGTTGCTAGTGTCCCATTTCCCCGTGGCTTTTTGCAATCATGGTGTCCTAGTCTAGCATAGCAAGGCCATTTTAGCTCAGTGTATCATAAATTAGGAGTTACTTATCCCTAATACATGCTGTTCTCACTCTCTCTTCTTCTCTTTTTTGAGTGTCATACTCAATCACTGCTGGAAATTCTGGCAGTTACTTACCTCCCAGAACATGACTTTAAGTCTTTTTTTCAAATCCTCTGGGTTCACTGGTGAAATTGACATGCATGTCATTTATTTCAGCAAAATTTTCTATGACTGTCTCGGCTTTTTTTCTTACAGTCTTCTTCAATAGGAATACATTGTTGATGGAGTAATGCAGATCAGTCTTATGTAAAGTTAAGCAAGGTAACAAACTGACAAAATCACTAGTGGAGTTCAATATAGTGCGTGTGGGTGTGGGTGTGTGTGTGTTACAACATATATCAAGGAAAGGAGTCACTGTACATTCATAGACTGAAAATTGTAGTCCTTTGTCAATACACTAAGAAGCTTCAACAAATAACTCTCTCTCAGGTTATGACACCTGCACTGCAATGACATTATTTAGCAAACTAACTGAATCCATTAATGCATCAAGGCTACAAGCTGGCAGTGACTCCTTTCTGGTTCAGTGTTACCAGGCATCTTAGCAATAGAGGAGTACATTGCCTTCCTTCTTCCTGGCTGTGTTGCACCATCACACACACTTTCTGCACAGCAGGCATCACACCAGGACCTATGGTACATTTGTCTTGGCTTTTTTTGTGTGTTTGTTTTAAATGAGACATGCAGGGAAATGTTCTTCTCACATGACCCTTTTCCACTGAGAGGTCAGAGCACAGGGGCAGCCACAGAGCGGCACCCTTAGAGCTGGCAGAGATTCAGTGTCTTGCTCAAGGACATTGTCAGCAGGGTGGATGCTTGCCGACATGAGGGTTTGAATTTGGGTCCTCCAGTTCATGGACAGTTTCCCTATACACTGTTGCTGCCGCAAGTTGTGGCCATGATGAAGTCTTTTGTGGTAATTTCCAGTGTGGCTGAGCTAAATCTAGGACAGCTCCATCTCGACCCAAATGTGGTTTTAGCCTAAATTGTCTCTAGTTGATTCCTGTCCTCACAATTTGATGGCTTGATCAGCACAGACATAAAGTTAGATTACAATAAAAGATGAGCTCCTGCCGAATCATTAAAAACAGCTGGATTTGAGGTTCATTTCTGTTTGTGCAGGGCAAACCAGTCACAGTATCTTATGTTATCTTAGATATAATGTATACTAGGCTATTTTATCTTAGATATTGATAATAACCTGATGGATAAAATATTGCACAGTATGTGCCATCTTTCTTATAACGTAGATATGCTTAGACTAGATTGGACTAGATTGTGTAGCATGACTAGCAGAGGCAAGATCTCTCAGTTTCTCTCTCCTTCCCTCTGACTCTGCCAGAATTTAAGTGAATACACACATGCATAGTCTTCAACATCGTTTTCACTAAACTGGACTATGGAGTGTGTGTGTGTGTGTGCATGCGTGCGTGTGTATTCGGTCGTGTGATGTCCTTTTGCATATTTAATGTCCATCTTGCAGTGCCCTTGGTCAGTTAATGGGCCTAGTAGAGCTCTTTCACAGCAGGAAGACAGTTCGACTCACTCAGACTAACAGACTGACCGAGTGTTTAGGGGCCTAACAGGGAGAGACTCACTGGTTAGTGACTGGTCTTGATGAAATGCTTGCTGTCCCATCGGGAAGTTTTGCAGCCTCGGCGAAGAAACAAAGATGGAGTTTTGCATATGTGATGGCAAAGGAACATATTTTGTCATTCAAGACATTTTCCCATTTGTTCAGAACAGTCCCCTGTAATTATCCCTCGTTCTGTCGTGTCTTACTTCATGGTAGAGAAGCTATAATTTACCACTGGATTACAATTTTGAAATGACATCATTACAAGGAAAACACTGATGAAGAATTTCCTATGAGACATCTTCAATTTGTAATGGCTTAGTGATGCTGCTTGATCCAGCCATGTTGAGATTTTATGCTACTTTATGAGTTTTTTCATCAAAATAAAACTGTGAAGCAAATCATCATATCTGCTGATATAAACTGTGTGCACAGGAGTTGTTAAAACCAATTTATTTCAGTGCACTCTATTTTGTTTCCTTTTGTGTTAAACAAAAGGGAAGAAAATTGGCTGTTGCTAGGATCACTCAGATTTCAGTTTTGGCGAGTCTTGAACTGCTTTGCATTACATGAGCCTGACCAGACTGCACCCAACAAAATAATATGGGTTAGAGAAAATCTTGATGGGCTTCAGCACTGCAAAAAAATCTCTTATCTTAACAAAGCATTTAGTCTCATATTCAGTCTCTAAATCTTGTTTTTCTTAAAGTGAAAAAATCTGCCAGTGAGATATAATAGTCCCTCTTGTTTCCATTGCTAATCAGCTGGCTTGCAACTGTCAAATGTCATTTTCTTGATACTGCCTTATTCTGCCTTGTTTGTCAAACAAGTGAAACTGCATTGGAAGCAAGCGGGATTATCTCATCCTGCTGGCAGAGTTTTGCACTTTTTCCGGAAAAATAAGATTTTCAGGCTGAATATGGGACTAAATTACTTGTTCCGATAGAGATTTTTTGGAGTGAATTGGCCTGAAGTTGTTGAAGTTGTGCCTCCTGACCTAGGTTTACCAAGTATTTGCGCAAAGCACAAACGCAGCCCAGGCTAAAACATCACTACTGATACTTGCTTCTATCGGAAAGGTACACTCATTTTAACTCACTAAAAGGTGTCAGACTGTTTCTTTTATGTCAGTGTAACATGATCAGGGCGGTGGTTACAGAGGATTAAACCATCCCTAAAGGCACACATCAGCCAATTTAGGAACAAAACAGCAGTATTGAAGCTCCCTAGAAGCCCAAAGCAAGTAGAAAGCTCAGTCAAAACACATTATGCAAGGAACAAGTACAAAATATGCGTATCTCCCATTTTGATGCATGTGGTCACAAGACGCCCAAGAGTGGGCCACGTGGTTTTGAAAATCTCGACAAGTATCTGCTAAAGTGCTCTCAAATAATCTGGAGCCTGGATCTGATTTCTAGATATCACTCCTCCATTTGTTCACCCTCCTCTTCCTGTTTACATTTCAGTTTCTTCTCTCTGCACCTTTCCCTCAAGTGAATTAGTCTCAGAGCTGTCTCTGGCTCTTTTTATCTCCCTGTGACAAATGGCAAGTGGACTGTCCTTCCATCCCTCTGTCCTCCCTCCTCCCAGCATCCATCCCTTCATCTCTCCCTCCATCCCTCTGTGACTCAGTGTGACTGATGGTGAACATATGGGGCTGTGCTGTCAGCTGACTGCTCTGCCCTGTGTGGGGAGGAGAAGGTAGACGAGGTGTCATGTCATATGATCGGGCCATACGGTCCGCGCGCTTGTGTGTTTGGTTCTTTATCAGACCTGCAAGGAAGAGCTAGAATATGTGGCTGTAACTAATTTCACAGCTTCTTCTTACATTGCCCCTCTATTTCTTTCAGCTCTGCCTGTACTTCAGTCAGAATAGCAGTCACGCCTCATCATCCCTCTTCTATATCTTTTCCTCTCTGTGTTCTTTTATGTTCTTATGTTAATGGAACTGTTCGCCCAAAGATGAAAGTTTTGCCATTATCTGCTCACCCCCTTGCCATTTGAAACATGTGAAGGGTCTTTGCCTGTACAATACACAGCCTTGCATGTCCACATTTTGCTGGATGAAAACTTGTGAGAGCATTTCTGTGTTTACACTGGTACGCTGTGCATAGAACAACAACTCACAAACTGGAAGCTAACCGATTACTTTTAAGATGTACAAGCAAAGAAGAAAATGGCAGAGAATCCGCTTGCATTTTTTTTGGCTTCTGAAGATTTAGGTCAATGCTGCACAAGCTGAGAGAATTTTTGTCAATTTTTGCCCTTTTTGGAACTCTAATGAGCGCTATCCCTTGTCCTCAGTTTTGGAGACAGCTGCTACAGAGTTGAGCTTGCTATTTCTCCCTACTTCTCTCCTTAAATCATATCTTCTATTTGTTTTTTATATTACTGTTCCTGTCAATATCAAAAATGGCTTTTTTTCTTAGTGTTTTTAAACCTTTCTCCCTTCTTCTAGGCACCAACAGTGGGGACTTCAACCATTTCCCTGAAGATCCTGAGTTTGCAGACATTATCCAAAGGGCAGAACAAGCTATCGAGAGTGGCGTCTTCCCGGAGAGGATTTCCCAGGGTTCCAGTGGGAGCTACTTTGTCAAAGACCCTAAAGGGGTGAGGAGAGGATAGAGAAATGAGCTGGGTAAACCAAGGGTGAGAGAGGAGAAAGCAGTGTGGACTGAACTTGAGACAAATCTATAAGTATACATTGTTGAACATTTACCAGGCTGATTGATAAGAAACCTTCTTATTATGGTCTTTCTTTGTGATGCCCACACAATTACAACAGTCTTAGATTGAGCAGCTTAGCTGTAGCAGCTAGAGTTTCAGGGCCTTTTTCTGAGGCACTCCCATAGTGATTATGAGAGTGTGGAGAGTATCACTCTTTCACTTCTCCCTCCCAGATTTCCCCAGCCAGTGAAGGACTTCAAGACAAGTTTAACAGTCACAAGCCTGCCTCTTTAAAATGTAGGTGACGCAAACCCCCTACAAGGCGGGCCTCCCTTGTTCTTGGGGAGAGTAAAACAGCTGAAAGGAGTGAAAAGCGGGTTGGAGGTTACAAAATATAGGAAGACCGATAAAACGCAGCCAGCCACTGATAACAGATAGCCAGTGTATGTGATTAGCATCACATAAACAAGCTCAGTGTACACTGCTGGGAAAGGACATTGATCTCTGTTTGGCTTGCTGGTAGCATTTTGCTCATTTTTCTTGCCTTTTTTTTATCTATTACAACCATAAAATTCTTCCCACCCGTGGTTCTTTCATCATCTTCTTGAGAGCTTTCTTCATGCTATTCCATTTTAATTGATTCATTCCATTCTTGCATCATCTTTTTTCATCAGAAGCTGTGAAGGCCTTGTTTGACTTGCTGATTGCAACAACTTTACTTCCATGTTCTCTAAATAGGTCATTTTTTGTGTGTGTTAACATGCGGTCTGTCCTTGTCCTCTCCCTTTATAGAAAATCATTGGTGTTTTCAAACCAAAGTCAGAGGAACCTTATGGTCACCTGAACCCCAAATGGACCAAATACTTTCACAAGGTACAGTGTATTGTGTTTTATCCCTCTGTGAAGAGAATTAAATAATGTTAACAGACAAAAAATAGAAAAAAATGCAACTAGTTAATGCTGCCTGGTTGCTCTCTTCCCTTCTCTTTCTCCATCTCTCTTCTCCCCCTTGGTTTCTCTCTCCTTCTTAACACCACCCACTCCTGTCCACCCAAACTGTCCCGCTTCTTGCTTATTCCCTGTTGTTTATTATTCTCTCTCTCTACACCCTCTCCATACCCTTGCCCCCCTCATTAGCTGTGCTGTCCGTGTTGTTTTGGCCGAGGCTGCTTGTTGCCTAACCAGGGTTACCTCTCTGAGGCTGCTGCCTCGCTGGTTGATACCAAGCTGGGCCTGGGAGTGGTGCCGAAAACCAAGGTGAGGCTCGATGTGTGCGCACGTGCCCTATGCATGTGGCTGTTGAAATATAAACTATCTCAAACTGCAGCTGTGCCTGAAATCAAAGTGATATGAATTATTTTGATTGAAATCATTTTTAGTGGGGTATGTTTGAATGAATTTGAATCTAGATGTAAAGGGTAATTTTGGTTATGATATGACGGTTCACCGCAGGGTTCATTCCAGGATCAGTTCTGCAGATGCTGTACTTTAAGAATGGCTGTTATTTGGATATTTTTTTATCACAATAAGCTGACAATTTTGGTATACACACATTTCCAGCTGTTAATTTTTTTCTGTGCTGAGGGACAAGATTCCATCTGTAGGTGAGCACTGCAACTAAATGAATTTAAAGGAGCACTGATTCAGTATGAATGTTCATCCTCCTCTTTCAGGTGGTGTATCTGGCCAGTGAGACGTTCCACTACAGCGCCATCGACAGAGCCAAGTCCAGGGGGAAGAAGTACGCTTTAGAAAAAGTCCCCAAGGTGGGACGACGCTTCCACAGAGTGGGCCTGCCACCCAAGGTAACAGAGAATGGTGCTCCTGTAGGATCAAATGCCACCACCTTTTGGTTATTTTGTATAGGTTCTGCCTTAAGGCTGGAAAAATCAGTAAAATCACCACTTTAAACCCATTTTTACAGAAAGGATTCTGTATAATTTGACTTTATTGGCGTTGTATTTGCCTCTCAATATTCTTTCTTTTTTCCATTCCAGACTGGCCCAGTTATTTGCCTCATTGCTTGTAAAGCAATTTCTAGCACCATTTTGAGATGTGTTACCCAAGTAGCTCCATTATAATAGTAATAATAATTCTTCTTGTGGCCTTTGTGTAGACTGTTAATTTATTGGGATGCTAAAATTGTTGTCTCATCCATGGCACACATAGTTAGCTTGTTTTACATTTTGAAATGGAGTAGCTGTTGTGTTTGTTCGTGAGCGGAGGGTTCCAGGCTCAGAAAAGCTGCTGATGCAGCCTCAGCAAAGACAAGAAAGGGAATCAGGGCACACTGTTTTTCCGCTCCCTAAAAACAGGTTTGTTCAAACATTTACGTCAGAGGATGTATAAATGTCAACTCTGCTTGAACTGATGCAACACTTTTTCAGTCTTTCAAACAATGAATGGGATATTCTTATCTTATTTCTTGAATAGCACTATCCTCATCTCTGGTGTCAGTTTCACTCTTCAGCCACTCGTATAATGGTGCAGTTTCCTGTTTCTCATGTGAGACAGTTGTAGTGAAATGTTTTTTTACACACTGTGAAAACACTACTGTATAATGTTAAGAGGAAGTAGTTTAAGGAAGTTCGCCTCCATCCCGTTCCAACTTTAACACAGAGGCATTTTGGCATTTGGCCAAAATTTCCATGGTTTCCATGGAAGGTGCAATGCCACAGTGTAATGCTTGTTTGTGTCTAAGTGATGTGTGCTTCAGGCATGATGTCTGTCTGTTTGCAGGTGGGCTCATTTCAGCTGTTTGTGGAGGGATACCACGAAGCAGACTATTGGCTGAGACGCTTTGAGGCAGAACCTCTACCAGAGAACATCAGGAAGCAGCTGCAGTCACAGTTTGAGAGGCTGGTGGTGTTGGACTATGTTATCAGAAACACAGGTGTGTGTGTGTGTGTGTGTGTGTGAGTGTGTCTCCATCCAAGGGTGTGGCTTTGTGTTTACATTTCAAACAATGTATACTGCAGTTACACACAGAATTATTTAACAGCACTGACCAAACACCAACACCAAAAAGCCAACTTTGTTACCTCGCACATTATCGTCAGTATGACTTGAATTAATCATTAATGTGTTTATAGGTAAAGATGATTATCATGTGTATAAGGCACATTTAACCTAAATTATTATCAGTAACTCCTACTTTTTTGTGGTGGCCATTCACTGGTATGGTCACCAGTGATCTTTCGCCTCTGTCATTTTATGGCAGCTGCTTGATTTTCTAGGTTTAATTCAAACACGCTCCTTCTCTTTTGTTTTCCTCAGACCGAGGGAATGACAACTGGTTGATCAAGTATGAGAAGCCAGGAGAAGGAGAGGGAGAAAAGGTGAGGTTGAATCAACACACACACACACATACACACACACACTGCATCAGTGAATGCTGTGCCCTGTCAAACTCAGCAGTGACATGTTTGAACTCCAAATGTCTGCAGTGGAGCTAATTGGAGTGGGGCTAATTGCAGTCACAGCTTTTAAGAGGTAATGACATACCTTATTGTGCACATGTGGGACGGCATTGTCTGAAAGATTTTGTCAAGAGGGCAAATTGTAGTGTTCCTATGGTTTCATTAAATGGCAAAAGCCCACAGTTTCCACCACCAAGAGAGACTGGTTATACAGTGCAATAAACGCATCATCATCTCTGTTATTTATTTGTTGATGTTTCAGATTTTCTGCTGTCACAGGTTAATTGATCTCATTTTTTCAGTGCATTCTGTAATGCTTTTAGCTTAGGCCCAGACTTCTTCTGTTAGAAATGGTGTTTCTTTATTGCTTGGTTAGTATCATTGTAATTACCCCTGCCACTGCTATCGCTACTAAACACTACTATTGTCAAGAACTGTACAAGTAGCTGTATGACTGCTTTCTTTTTTATGTTTTGATTTGGGGCGGGAGCACTACATAAAAATAAGTATAATGGGTCAGAGGTTGACCAAACAATCTTTAGCCAATACCGCTGCATCAGTACCGCCAGAATTGGATCTAATTCTGATAGCGCATATCAGATCGGTGCATCTATCTATCACCCATAGGCAGATGGGGACATGTATGCACACACTTACACACTTAATCCTCCCACCCACTCTCACACAGGTCACATGGGGGGCCCACATGAGCAAACAATGCCTCTCTTAGACATTGCAGGTCTAGAACAAACTAGTGCCCCAGTGACCTTTCTAGTTCCCTTTTGTTGTCATTTATTGATAAATGAGCAAAGGCTGTCATCCATCTGTCCAATTAATCAGCCCCTTTAGACAGCGATCAATCAATAACACTCTGGTCATTGGTCAGCAGTCATCAGTCTCCCAGTCAGTTAATGGTGATGCTAATTCTGAGCTTCTCCCTGGTCTCGCTGTAGGAAACCGAGTGGCCAGAGAACAGTCCGAACTCCTGCATCAAGATTGCAGCCATTGACAACGGCCTGGCCTTTCCTTTCAAACACCCTGATGAATGGAGAGCCTGTATGTTTGTGATGACTCTTTTAATACTAGTGTGGAGAAATTGTAATGTAGTCCTTTTGTTTGTTTCCTTTTCTCTCCACTTTAACAC
>OMKZ01033374.1:24089-43989 GCA_900302535.1 Neoniphon sammara | reverse complement strand
CATTAATAATTGATAAAAAATTTATCATGTTACAAATTATTACTTTAAAGCAATCATTTTGGTGAATTCTTCAGTAAAATTTCCTGTCCACTAGAGGGAGGCATTGTATCGGTTACTGTAGTGAATAGATGTAGGGGTGTTTTAATGAAGGCAAATAAATAAATAAATAAATAAAGAGCATCACAAGTGAACTGTTAAATTTGTAAATAACTCTACAATATTCTAACCATTCTTTCCCATTTTTTTCCTTTCTTTTCCCCCCTGCATTTCTGCCATACCTAGGAGTTTTGTGCCCCCTTGCTTGTAAATGTTTTGAAAAGATGTCAAAATGATTATTTTTGCCCTCCTGGCCCCTCACATCAGTGTGTGCTCAAACGGCGGCATGTGAGTGTAATGAATTGTAGCAGCGGCAGTCCAGGCTGCCAGAGAGGAACAGGGGACAGACAAATCAGTGCATCCATCCACCCACGTCCCAGACAGGGTGGGCGTGATGAGGGGTGCCACTGCCGCGTGACAACAGTGGCTCCTTATCACATGGACCAGACAAAGAGAAATGACAAATCCCACCTTCCTCATTTCCCGCGAGGGGGCACAGTAACTCGCTGCCACAGGGCCTTTCACAAAACTAAGCTGAGCTAGTGAACTGGCGCCGTTCAGTCACATTTACCCTCAAACATGCCTGACTTCCCTCTGAAAACAGCTGGTATTGCCAGGGTTAAGGAAGACTTTAAACTATAAACCGTGATAATGATGAATGATGTCTGAGAATAGCCCTAAGCTGCAGTGTAGCCAAGATATAAAAGACATGTTTTTATTTCCCTTTGGTATTTTTTTTGTCTGTAACTGGCAGCTGCAGAGCAAGCTGTTGTATGTTTTTCCAAGATGGAGGGCATGAAAATGTCAGTGTTGACTGAAAAAGGAGAGAGTCTTATTGACAAATTTATCCCTGTAAATTTATCCCTCTTCATCACCCACAGCAGTAACTTTTGCCATCATAGCCATCATACAAGTCCCCCATCATCCATTTGTCATGTTTCTATGCTGCAGTCGGAGTTGAAACTTGTGTAGACAGGCAAAAACAGCATTGTAACATAGAAGCCGTTCACAAGACAAACATTAAAAAAAAAGAAAAGAAAAAAAAGCCTGTCAGTAGTGGAGGAATACCACTGTCACAACACAACAATCTTGTAGTAAAGCATGAGATTTCTATGATGGCTACATCTGTATCCTCAGCAGCTGAAGAGTTTGTTGACAGGAAAATACTAAGAGTTGAGACCCTTCACGCTGCAGCCCTGTGATTTTTTTCAATGACTTAAGAGTGAAATGGGGGAACGGCACCTTGTAATCAAAACTCTCACCTCCAGCAGGAGGGGCAGCCGAGTCTGCCAGGAAAAGCAGGGCAGTTTTGTTAATGGTGTGACTCAGAAAGCTTTTCCAGCTGTGACTGGTCTGCTTTAGAGGTGTTTTGTTTATTACGTGTGGTGTGAAATGTATACTCCTACCCTCACTCCACCATAGCTGAGCAGCACATATAAAGAATAGAGGAGGTTTCCAGGACCGCACACTCTCCTCTCCTTTAGCTTTGAGCGAGCAAAACTGTTAAAATATGACACAATGCTGCAATACTATTTCAGTGTGAAGCAAGAAAGCTTAATTCTTTTTCTTTGGGATAGACATGATCTAAATATGTGTGTGCTGTTTGAAAGCAAAGAGAGGCAAAGGCAGAGGGAGATAAAAGCGAGTCTGATGTTGGCCATTAAGTTGAAACTGGCATATTTGACCTTCATGGTCTGCACATTTAGGAGCAAACACATGTCCTCGGGGGAAAAAACAGCACATAGAAACAACATACATACATGCATATAAGAGGTTTGGCTTTAGCCTGTCTGAGTCACCCAACCATTGTATGAACGTATGAGACATGACATGGACAAGTGGATTGGCCGTGTACGTGCATGTGAGGCTTACCCTACGGAAGGGAGAGGGCTGTCCAAGCACAAACAAATAAAGAATAATGTGGAAAGACAGCTTCTGAAATTGTGCATAAGCCAGTTGGAGTTGCATGAACTAGCCAGGCGTGTGTTCATTCAGCCACAGGCACCAGTCATCTATTACCAGCTCCTCTCCCCACCATGCATTGCTATACTAGTGAGGACATTCCACCGGCATATTTTAATTTATTAGCAACTAAAAACCTAATTGTGACCGATTTCTGATGTCTTTTCTAACCACTGCCATAAAGCTTAACCCTGGTGCTGCCCCTTAAAGAATTAACAACATTCATGGAGGATTTTATTTGATGTCTGTCTTTGCAGGAACATTTTGTCCCCATAAGAATGAAAGGCCGAATAAACAAACACATACACACACATGCATTTATGCACACAATGCACACACACACACACAAATGTAAACAGAAACAGAGACAAACTAACAGACACACATGCCCTGACTTGTGCCATCATGCTTTCTCATTAACACTTGTACTCCCCCTCCATCTTCAAAAGTACTGGGAGCTGCTGACTGTCATGCTTGTATACAGCAATGTCACACTCATTACCAGAGAAAGGACATCAAAGCAGATGGGCGATCATGATTAACTGAGCCTGGATTGGTTGTGAGAATTAAAATACAGCCAACATACAGCCAGCCATGTGAAGTGCAGCCAGAACAATCCAAGCCTGTAAACTACATTTAAAAAGAAAACAACTCTGCATCGAAAGAGGGGAAAACACTGAGTGGATGCGCATGTTTACAAGTGTAGCATGAAGGATGGAATTGTAAACAGAAAGAATGGGAAAATACAACATAAAAATGTGTAAAATGCAGAAACACTAACATGCAAAGACATTACAGGAACATATGCAGTCAGCAATAACACTTAAATTATGACCAGAATTACAGCCAGACTGATATCCTTAGTTGAGAATTATCTCTATCTTAGCTAAACAGCATAGCCATAAAACATTTATTGTGGTCAACCGGGTTACACATGGTTTTATGTTAGCTGTGTTTGTACTAGTAATTTAAACATAGTACCAAAGGAAAAGGTAAAATAACAAGTGAATGTTTTAATGGCGCCTTAAGGCATCAAGCTCTTCACCAGACACAACAGGGCAGATAAAGAGAAAAGGTCTATACACAGATGCCCAGCTAAGCAGACTGATCAATGGTACAGTTAATTTTAATAAGATGATTCATACAACTACCCGCTAGAGATAAAGCTGATTGAAGACGCTGCTTGTTGTTCTCTGACAGTCGGGCTTGACAGCAGAGCAGCAATTGACAGTGATTAAGAAAAGCTAAAGCTCACAGGTTCCTTAATAACTTAGAGACCCTCCAGAAATTAATTTGACTTTCCCTTTATGGAGAACTGTATTAAACTGGAAGAAAGCATGGAACAGTAATAAATGGTTTTTATAGTACTGCTTAATACTAAATATGTAGTGGATTAGATATAAGACTAAATGTGTAGTATTGCAGCAGCCAATGTCTATTGTCAAAATTCCTTATTGTTAGGAAATGTATTAAATTTACAAAAAATAATTTGAAACATCTCTGACTTGAAATGTCTTCAATATGGACTTATCACTATAAATACTTGTCTACATTAATTATAAAACTATGAGTTATGAAAACTACAAATAGCTACAGGTGTTTACAGAGCCTTTTTAGGATTTAGGACTTCCTCAATATCACACTGTTTGTACTAAAGTGTTAAATGTTTTTTCTGTATTAACAAGTATCTTGGTAAGCAGAGGACGGCAGAACCGGCGACCCAATGATGTGTAGAGCTCTCTATTGTAAGTTCAGCACCTTATAGCACCTCTTGGAAAGGGCAAAATTGAAAACCTCTTTTCTCTGTGGAATTAATTAGAAACTCTCCATGGCCACTATTGGTCATAATTTGTGAGACGGCCAGACAGGTGCACATGTGACCACTTTTGTAACAAATAGTCCCTGGTTTCTCTTACCCTCACTGCCGGACAGTGAAGAAATTTCTTTCAATTAAATACCATAGATCATATCAATGCTTTTAATTTTGGTCCTGGAACTAATCTGATGTAAATGATTTTGTGCGGATGAGTAATTCAAACTTTCTTCCTTACTGTGGGGTCTCATTGAGCATGTTAATTGAAATTTTCAATAGGGGCTCAGATGTATGGTGGTTTGTGACAGTGGCAAATGAGTCTATTCTGTATTCATGGAGTGTGATCAAACCTGGGGAAAAAAGTGAAAGGGGAAAATGCTATATAACTGTGTAATGGTCATACATCACAGTCTTGTTATAACACAAAAAAGGCTGATTCTACAGTTCATTTTATGCCTATCAATCAAGTTTATCCAAGTTGCTTGAACTACTCTTTTTACACTGTAAAACCCACCACTGCAGTTACTGCAAAAACACAAGCACACACACAATTTGTAGTTGAAAGATGGAGTCTAACATTCCTGCTGTCTAGGGTTAGGGTTCATGTTTGCCTCAGTGCTTGTTGTCATTTGTTTGAGTATCAGATGGGTGGAGTGCACTGCACCCACTGCGTGAGGGAAATTTGGATATTCAAGTAAGCTGTCAAACCAAGAATGCTGTGCTAAATCCACTGTCAAGTAAACTTTATAGCAGCGACTGGTCTCCTATGAGGCAAATATCCACACATTTGGCCAAAATATCATGTGTCTATTCTTTCTGTTAAATCATTTGTAAAAAGTATTTTACTCAGGTCTGCATAACTCAGCACAGTCACCTGTGGGTGACTGTGAGGTGTTAGATGTTAACTCTAATATGAAGTGACAACCATTGCAGAATGCCACCTAGAGCATCTGTCATGCTTTAATGCTGTAGTGCCATTGCAGCCTTTTCTTGCTGAAATGTTTTTCAATCATTTGGATGCTTCATTAGTCCATGCACATTCTGACAGATGAAAAGAGGGCAAAATTTGAATTTTCAATTCCTCAGAGCAATACTGCAGCAGTATTCACTCTTGCATGCAGGGCGTATAGTTAAAAAGTGGGACTCAGGTTATATCTGTAGCCATGAAGTACAGTGAAGTACAAGTAAATGTGCAGCACAGCACCTATGACAAAGGCTTGAAGCATTAAGCTTTAGAACCAGTATGAGTTATATTTAGTTGAAAGCAATGTTACTATAAAAGGCAATGAACCATGATCATAGCCACAGAGACATGTGTCATTAACATGTATGACCCCATGACCCCTTTTGACCCTTCCTCTTACTGAAATCAGGACAGCTTTGGTCATTATGGCCATTCTCACACACTGCACACACTTAGATACACTGATGAGCAGCAAGTACTGCTCCCTCAACACCCACCTGCTGCCTCCAAAGACATGTGTATGTATACATGATTGTACATTGTATGTTCTTAGGTCAAAGGCCACAGCAAACACAACAGAGGCTCTCTAGCGGTTGTAAACAATATTGTCATGTGGGTCTACAGCTGTATGATGTAATGGTCCTCTAATCTTGACAGGGACTACTGAAGCATCAGCTCTAAAAAGACGTGCTTTTGAAACGCAGGGGCTGATGGAACTCAGGTTTAATGCTTTTATGTCACCGGTGTATATTTTTAATTATAAGCTACTGAATGAGTTGAATTTCTGGAGAATTTTAATGAACAAGGTGAAATGTCAAGATATACTGAAGTATCTATCCAAATTGTGAAATTATGACATCTGTTGCATAGTAAGAATGTGCTGTTAATTTTTATAGTTTGATATAAACTAGGCTTTTGTGTGGTATTTCCACAACGTGGTCTATTGGTATTATTGACAAAATAAAACAACTTGCAGTTCAGTGTGACGTTCATGTATGACACCAGTCTTACCACGCAATCGTGCGTCTGTTTCTATTTTTACACAAAAGCCTATTTTTGAACCAGGGAGCACAAGCGTGGTTCAGAGTGTTGGCGGAGCTCAGACAATATAAGAGACCGCTTGGAGCTTGGAGCACTTTTATATGCGTTTTCAAGGCTGTCCATCAATTCAGTGCGCAATTGCGCAGCCAAGATACCCTGAGCCTCCCGACCACTGAGGGCGGCTTGAAAACTACCGCAGAGCTACAGGAAAACTAAACTCCTGCTTTGCCCCTGTTCCCATGAAACCGAGTTCAGAGATTGCAGATAATATTCAAGTGCGTGTATCATCTATAATGTCCTGCGATCTAATCGTGGAGGCAGTTTGACGGAGCAGCTCAAGACATTTGGATCCTGGCGGTGGTAAGCATGACAATGTATTGGACCTGTATTTGCTGCACGTGGAGCTCACGATGACAATTCACTTAAGTACTGTGGATGCACTCATCAAAAGTCTGGATATCTGAGCGGGACTCAAGCACCCCACCATGCACACAGCGGACATAGCTGCTTCCGTGTTGGTTTCGGGAATTATTGTCGTGTCGTTGCTGTCCAACGTTGTGGTGCTGATCTGCTTTCTGTACAGCCCTGAGATCCGGAAACAGGTACCCGGGCTTTTTATTCTCAACTTGACGTTTTGCAACCTGTTGCTTAGCGTATCCAACATGCCTTTAACTCTGATCGGGGTCATCACCAAAGGCCACCCCGGGGGCAGCGGCTTCTGTCAAATTGTGGGTTTCCTCGACACTTTCCTCACCACGAACTCCATGCTCAGCATGGCAGCTCTGAGCATCGATAGATGGGTGGCGGTGGTGTTCCCGCTGAGCTATCACTCAAGAATACGGCACCGGGACGCAGTGATAGCGCTAGGATATACGTGGATACACTCACTTTGCTTCTCCACGGTGGCCACCTGCAGCTCCTGGGTTGGGTACCACCAGCTTTACGCGTCGTGCACTCTTTGCAATGTCAGAGCGAAAGGCGCCGGGACGCAGTTTATCATTTTCACCGTGGTTTTGCACTCTCTCACTTTCCTCCTCACACTGATCGTGCTGTGTGTGACATATCTGAAAGTGCTGAAAGTTGCCAGGTTTCACTGTAAACGCATCGACGTGATCACTATGCAGACGTTGGTGCTGCTCGTGGATATTCACCCCAGGTAAAGCATCATTACAATGTTCATGCTGTCTAATCCACTCATATTTGTGTGTCATGCTGCAAAGATGGCACATGTTTGAATGTCAGTGTGCTCATTAGCAGGATACTTGGGATCCCACGCTGATAGGCAGGTGTTTCAGCACCACAGTTTTGGTCCAGCGTGTTAAGAATACAGCTGTCATCTATGATCTCTTTAAATACTGGCTGTAATGAAGACTTTCTGAGTGCTGGAGAGAAAACAATCAATGATCCAAGTCAAGCAACAATTCTCAATACTGTATTCACTTAGAAGACAGTTAATTATGATGGCTGTCCAGAAATGTTGATGATGAGGTCAGATTATGATTTTACCCAGCAGGACTTCCTCTGCTTTGTCTTGGTACTTTCAGAATTGATTAATCTATCTATCTATCTATCTATCTATCTATCTGCCAGGGAAATTCCTCCACATGAATTCAGAAGTTACAACTGAATTTAAAGTGATAGTCACTGTTAAAATCTATCAAGCATGTGTCAGTCCATTCTATTATTGTGTATCATGAAGGTCAACCATCAGCTCTATCCATATTTCATGAATTGTGGTCAATCAAACCATTAACATATTTGATATCTGCATAAAGTGGACATTTTCCAACCCAACCCTCACAGCTAATAGCACACTGTGCACCACGTTCTATTCCATCTCGCATCTTCTCTCAGTGACTAGGTTCATTATGTCTATATGTCCCTAATGGTGCCTCCTGGGTAGATAATAGTACCTGTGTGCTTTGGCAGCGTACGCCAGAGATGCCTGGATGAGCAGAAGCAGAGGAGGCAAAGGGCCACAAAGAAGATCAGCACGTTCATTGGCACATTTGTGGTGTGCTTCGCACCTTATGTCATCACAAGGTAAGCAGAGATGTACAGTGTATGTCTATGGATATGTACATGATGTCTCTGTGTGAATGTAAACATATGGAGTACTTCACATGGTGCATCATCAAATGATGAGCAAATCTGAAGGCTGGGAGTTTGACTACAAGTTATCGTGTGCACTGCCTTTTCATTTTCATTTATCAAGAGAGAGAGAGAACAAGAGAGAAGAAGGAAAAAAGAGAAAGGATAAGTGAATGAGTCAGAGACTATATCACTGGCCCTTATTAATATTAGTCCCAGTGTAAGTGATGATAACCTGTCACCAGCTGTCAGAAATCTGGGTTGGAAATAGTGGATGAACAAGTCAAATTACTAAGAAGGCAGTGCCACTCTGGTTTCACCTTGCCTTGGTTTCTAATAAGTTTGTTTACAATGAAAAAACATGGCTGGATGCAGCAAACATGACACTACAGAAGAGTTCACATTCCCCAACAGGGTGATGGCATTTCAGTGAAGTGAAATATTGACATTTTCTACATACTGGTAGACTTCAGGGTTTCATTTTCTTTAGTTGCTTTCCACTCCAGTTACAGTGATCTATGAAATGGCTTGACCGCTGCATTTTGCTTATGGTGTGTGACTGTTTTCTCTTTTTTTTTCTCTCTTTTTTTTTGAGGTAGAATTGTCGAGTTATTCTGCCCAGGGCCCATCAGCCCTCACTGGGGTGTGCTGTCCAAATGTCTGGCCTACAGCAAGGCAGCAAGCGACCCGTTTGTCTACTCGCTCCTGCGTCACCAGTACAGGAAGACCTGCAGCCACCTGGCTAACAAGGTCCTGAAGAGGAGCCCGCTCAACTCCTCTTCCCGCAGGGTGGAGAACAGCGCAGGGAGGAATAACACCAACTCCACCACCACCATCACCACCAACAACATCCCACCGCCGAACAACAAGCCGCCCATTCAGTGAAGGTCATCGCTCCTCATGTGGAGACTCCTGGATTAGATTTCACATCCTACACTGGAGTTAACACCCAACATGATTCTTAGAGAAGAATAGGAAGCACACAAGTATCAGATTACTGCCATTTTGAGCATATAGGATTTATTGTAACGATATGACAGTGGATTGACCTGTCAGTGATGGTGTAGCATCACAGTGAATGGACCTGTCACTGTATTACTGGCTGGAGCAGGACAGGTCGGCCACTTTTGTTGGTTGTATGAAGCATTAATGGCATTTGGTATTTAAGTGTGTAAAACTGTCTTTTTCTGCAATGAGTGGCACTTTCTAATGGGATAGTTTTGTAGCATATTGGTAGATTTGTGTCAAATAGCCTGTGTAACTTGAAAACTAATAATTTTGGTAACTAATTTGCTAACAGTATCGTTAAATGTAATAAGTTTTATATCACACCCAGACTGAATGGCCAAATTTCTCAATTAAACTTCGAACAGTACCTCTGACCTCAATCATTTTGTAGTAGGAAATAGTGTAAACTCAAGAGATAACCTAAAAAAGGGAACTGATTTTGACAGTGCAATCATAAAAGTATACCCTAGTGGTGATGGTTTGAGATTCCAATGTAGCTGCAAGGCCTGAGTCCTAAAGTGCCTTTCAGACTATGTAGTGACTGATATCATCCACAACAGCTAGCTGCACAACAGAAAAAAACTCACTGTGTCATTTAAACTGCTACAAAAGTGAAATAATGCTGTAACGGTTTACAGTGCTGTGGTTAAATACGATGATAGAGCCCGATATAATTTGGCTGCATTGGAGGAAATTATTAAAAAATGTTTTTTTACAGTAATACCAGTACATTGTATTGTTGCACCATGCAAAACAGGGTAATTTATTATTTGAATGTGATAGCAGCTAGTCAGTGATGTGTAATTAACATTCCATTTCATGTCACAGAGTGGCAGTGGGACCTCTGAGGTTGTAAAAATGACTCATTTCAACAACGTTAGCAATCAGGGTGTTGTGTTTTACTTTGCTGTGAGAGTATAAAGCCTTCAAGTGGCATAAAATCTATTTATTTTTGGCAGAACTGTGTTTGATTTTTGCAAACTACATTTGTGATTATACTGCAATAAATGCTGTGCATTTTGACATTTTGAGAGTTTCAGCAAGTTTTCCGTGTGTCATGCATTTGTGTGCATCACTGACAGACTCTATCTGATACTGTCAAAAACAAGATGCAAAAATGTGATCTGTATAGTTTTACTTGTACAAAGGGACCCCCCTCTCTCCCAAATCTTAACATCTTTACTCTCCCACAGTGAAGAAGTAAAAGAGGATGAATAATTAATTTGAGAAATAATTTAAGATGTTTCACCCAACTGTGCCCCTGCTGATATGGCAGCTGAACAATTCCTTTCTCCAGCTCAAGAGAGTTACTTTCACAATAGAAATCAGGGTTGAGAGTAGCAGGCCTTCATAATTGCAGGGCTGTTAGAAGAAGTGGGAAAAGAATAAAAGGAACAAAGAAAGGAGACGCAAATAGGTAGTGTCTGCACCTCTTTACCAAGCAGACAGCTGTGACAGTACTGAGGGATTCTGGGCATTAGCACCTTCCTCATTTGCCCCCACTCCTGTCCCTCCAAATAACCCAATTTCCATCTAAACCTAGTAAACCTTTTCTTTTCCTTTTCGCATTTTGATGGTAAGTGCACAGAGCAATACCCATTCTATTTAGATCAAAAAACATAAAACAAACATAAAAATGCCAGTTGCCTCCTTTGTGAACCATGAGTTGTAGAATTCACCATGAGGCCAAAGCTATATTTACCGTAAACACTGTATTCATATTGCGTGACAAACAAAGGCAATTCGTAGAAAGGGTTCAGAAAGTTTGGAAGATTCTCCAGACAGGAGGTGAGCACAAACCTCATCTCCCAGGGAGACTCTGTGAGTGGGCGAGAGGCAGACACAAACCTGCCGCACACAAAATGCTGTGTACAGACCTTGTGATTAAGCCGCTGTGCGTAGGAAGGAGAAGAAAGAGCAGGGGAGGAGAGGAGAAAAGATGAGTGCACTGGCTGACTTCACACAACCTCGGGGATGGAGCTGCACTCCCAATTAGAAGAGGTAAAAGTGGTCCCCCCACAGCATCATGAAAGACTCTATGAACTAAGATTTCTCGCTGGAAATCCCAAAAGTTGCTGCAATGGTTGCATGTTGAAAACTTCAAATGCAAAGGAAAATGTTACTGAACATCATGTATTGTTAAATTATCATATACGTGAATCAGGTCCATACATCCATTTCACTTGGACACATACAGTGCAGCCACACTGTCATGGTGCAGGACTGTAGTGTCATCTGACCTTCCTGTCAACAATCCATTATGTCAAACTCTGCTTTAGGGTCAGCTGGAAACATGCATATCTGCAAATGGGACACATGGACACCACCCATATGATGTTCAGATGCAAAATCTGAAATCATATCTATGCATAACATACATAAAAAAATATTAGGCTGCAAAATAATTACTGTCCTTTTGCATGGCTCAGATAACGCCCTTGGAACAACAAGCTTGTGCCTCATGACTAATTTGAGTCATACGAGACTCTTTAGAAGTAAACTTGAAAGAGAGCCGGTGATAGGAAGCCAGTTGTATGATATATGTGTTTTTAAATGATTCACCAGGTAGGAAAGGAAAGGGGTTGTTAAGCATAACTATGCAAAAGCAATGCAAAATATACAAAACAGCTATTATAGTATGTGGGTAAATGATAGATAGATAGATAGATAGATAGATAGATAGATAGATAGATAGATACTCACCCACCTACACACACATACACACATCCATTTCAAGCCTTCCTATAACACAGAGCATGAATAACAGTCTGACATGCTTGCCCATAACTCTGCCGATGGAGCAGGACGGGCCGCTGGCAGAGGATCTGAGTCATGAGGATGTTGGGCCCAAATGCCATGTCATGGTATTCCCAATGCCCTGCAGCAAACAGCCCATACTGCACACAGAATGAATAAAAAGAGGCTATTCCTGTCAAGAAATAATGTATTTGTTTTTGCTGTTGCTGGCAGCTGTAAAAATAAATGTTTTGTCTCAAAGTGGCCTTTGTAGCAGTATTCAAAGAGAACATCGCCGCTGTCAAGTGGCGGCCCTGTTTCTTCAGAAGTGCACTTTTCAGGAACTAAGAAAAACAGCTTTTATTTAAGCCTAAATAGCAAGCATTTCTGAGCTTATCCAAAGGGTTACTGAATGTCCACAATTCATAGAAAAGCATGCAACCCTTCAGTTGAAGGTATAAAACATGAAAATCAACAAAATTTGAGTTACACATAACAGTTTTATGCACTAGCAGTGGGATTCCTTTTTTTCCTTTTATCATTTTCTTTCCTTTTTCTTTTCTTTTCTCATACCTGCCCTTTGTTTCAGGGGGCTGGCACCAATCACTGGTCCTGTCCAAAATGAGGAAGCAATCACAAGCAAGAAATGGGCATAAATGAGGTGAGTAAAAAAAAAAAAAAAAAAAGAATGCCTGTATCCAACTAAAATGGCATAGAGGTAATGCAATGGTAACTACAACTAAATTATATTTTTTCCATACTTCATGCAAGCTCAAATGAAGTGGTGCTTTCTTTCTCTTTTGCAATTATAGATGATCCCCTGGTAATCTAACGCTAATCTTTCACCTGGACCTCCCATATTGTGAGCATCATATTGTTCTGAGTCAAAACAATAAGCGCACTTAAGACTTTAATACAACTTGACCTTTATGTGAATACCCTAAGAGACAGGCCTCTAGCTGGTATTTACCTTTCCATGGAACTGCTTCAGAATGGGCAGCAGATGGGCTAAAATACACTGAGGTACTGCAACTAGATATTGTGTATGATATGCATGTCTTAAGTCTTCTGGTGGTGTTTTTAATGCTTTGTTTCATTTCCTTTGAATGTATAAACTTTCAAGGCGGCAGTCCTTACTGCCGCCTTGAAAGTTCTATCACTTATGTGCATATTTTGATGTATAGCTATATAGTATGTAACAGGCGAAAAAGAGAGAGAAAAGAGAAAGATAGGGACAGAAAAAAGATGGAGACGGACAGAAAAGAACTCTTTCTTCAATAAGACAAATTATACAAGGCTCCTTCTCTTACACCTACATAGTATTTCTCACAGTTTAAGAAGTGACACTGGCTGCTCCAAGAAGTGAGACACTGTAGTAGCTGTTGCCTAACATTTGAGTCACACCCACAGCTGAGTAATGCTGCCCCGAAAAAAAAGAAAAAAAAAAGAAGCAAAACTCTGTAGGAGAGTGTTCTGATACACCCTGTGTTTAAAAATAGATCTGTGGGGGGGAATGCTCCACCTTTTATTTTTTCTCTCTCTAATCAGAATTCATGAGATGGCAGCAGGCATGTTTCGGTGTAACAAGAAAGCTGTCATTTGCATGTTAATGCTGACTGAATCAATTTGCATCAAAATGTGTGTCATGTAGCTCCTGAGCACTCTTGAGTGTTCTTAAAAAAACACTCAGGATATCCTGCATGGCCACTTACGCACCTAGTGATGAACTGGTGGTGGTCTGGTGGTGTGCCAGCTGCAGTGAGAGCCGTGCTAACAGTTAATGAGAATGTGATTCGTGCAGCTTGAAGCTTCATGTCTGAGCAGAGTGAGTTTCCAGCCATCTGTTTATTGATCAGGAGATACAATAACCTGAGAAAGTTTAAAGGGATTTGTGATCTGAAAATAAAGCAGATGGCTCTCAGCGGATGTAGAGGATGTTCACAAATAAAACTTGTGATTGATCTCAAATAATTAAAATGTCATTACACATAGTTGTAACAATTTTGAAGGAATTGTACAATACACAGTAGACTTTGAGATACTTGGTATGGCATTTATGGTATTACTTAAGTGCTGAAATGTAGGTCTATCTTTAGAAAACTGCTTCATTGTTCCATTTATTGAATCCAAGTCAGTGTTTATAGAGCCTGAGTGGATGGCAGGAAGAAAAGTGCTCTGCTGTAACACGTAATCTACAGAAGAATGAATAAAATATTTTGGGCTTTGCATCAATATACTAAAAAGGTCAGTTTTGTTGCATGACCCTCTTCAATAACCAACAAAATTAGTCAGACCTGAGATTAATTCTTTAAATATCCTGGGTGCTTTAAAGACCTACAAAGCAAGTAATAACTCATACATGTAGTATGAAGTGAGTTGTGGGATTAAAATTCTTGTCACAGCCGGATTACAACACAGTTGCATCAGAAAAACCTTGTTTCAGGTGTTTAAGTTACTAAAAGTCATTGACACCAAGGTTAAATTTAAGACATAAAGATGCAGACAGGGTATGGCAGAGAGTATTTTCTGACCTTCATGTCTCCAGTTAGCATGCTGCCCATGTTTACCAGTACTGGCCAGTAGACAAAGCACATATTCAGACAGCTGCCTCCTACTTCATTGATGGAGAGCTGCACGCAGACTCTTAACTCGTGCTAAAATCCATGAACTTGACTCCGATGGCTTATTTTCAATTTAAATGAAGCTCATTTCTTTTGACCAGTATTCATGAGATTTTTTTTAAAGAGCACTGTTTATTGTGATATGGCAATCACTGGATTAATCAGCACTACTGTAATACTTAAAATGCCCTCAATCTGACAAACAGGTATTAGACCTGTTTTAAAAAGTGAACTAGCAATAAAAAATTTGACATAATAGGGCTGAACTGGTAAAATGTTTTAACTTTTAAAATCTCATTCTGCAGCCACTTTAAGATATATCTATTTGCCTAATATGAAATAAAAATGATGAATTGAAACACCTTTATATCTTTGCCTTGTGTCATTGTGCCATAAAACCCTCTGAATGACACTCCATAGCAAACCTGCCGAGAGCTATGAAAAGCCTCTGAAAGGCATTTCCACCTTTTTCATTACCTTGCTGTCAGATGCAGTGAAGGTTGTGTGTGATATAAATGTGGCAAAAAGGCCCGCTCTGTCATAAGGTACCACTAAAAATCCCATCAGACAATAATTGAGAGCAAAGAGGGGCACATCTAAACTGACAAGGGGAGGACATATCCCCTTTTCTAGGTCAGATACAGCTTAGACAGGGTTAAAGGTGAAGTGCAAGTTAAGGCACCACTCAGGTTTGTATAGCCTAATATTTTAGTAGAGTGTCCCTGGCTTGATGTGTGACCCTGGGAAGATTAGCAGCATGTCGGCTGTTGATGGACTGGCATGATGAGGTATCATGTAAGGCGTGAATGACGTGATAACGCAGCAGGATGTGACTCTACTTCACTGACCATATATGTCTTCATTCAGCATACGTGCACACAGTCAATACCCACAACCACAGAGGAAATGCAAGGAGATTGCCCCTATAAAAAGCAGAGAAAATCCAATGGGAGGAATTGGGAATCTATCAGTGGGACACACATCCAAACTGATCCACACAATCATTGTTTCAGCCAGCTAAGACCATGGGGCTTAGGAAAAAATCCATCAAGTCATTTCATTAGGAGAGACTTGAACAGATCTGGAGGTAATGGAGCTCTTCTGGAGAACCATGGCTACACATGAATGAGCCTCCCTCGCAGAGGTCAAATGCACAAGCAAATTCGTGTGCTGTGAAAAGGAAAATTCTCATTAAGTGAAAACACTCGGTATCAATAGTAAGTGACACCTGGAAATGCAGATGCCATTCTTGTAAAGGCCTGATGCAAACTTCACCATCAATACACAAAAGAAAAAAAGTAGATGAATTCTTTAACAAAGAAAGGGGTGTTGTGGGTTAATAAGAAATGGCAATGAATTTTGTTGGCATAAAAGTCTTTAAGCTATGTGGAATAGTTGTAAGAAAATATGAGGCATCTGGATTTCTGAGCCATGGGAGGAATGAATGGTGTTTACCTGATTCCTTCAAAATAATTGACATTTGAACATTGGTTTGTATAAGAAAAAAGAAAGGTTTGCATGCATTTTTATTTTGATAATAATTGCTGTAATTAAAAATAAATAAGTAAATAAAATTGCTACTGTCTCAGTGTTTAGCCACTTGTGATGACCCATCTCATAAAATTGCAGTGATTCTTTCCCATTTAATACTTTTGTAGTCATCCTTGACAAAAGATGACAGGCCAAAGACATGGTAACCAGCTAACCTAGCATTTTTTATGACCCGTTTAGAATGATATTAGTTGCAAATTTAGTCTCTGACGTATTTAATCAGCAGTGTTCGCTTTTTGTCAGCAAAATAATTACTCCAGCCAGCAGCAGCAATGGATCCTGTCCCACTGAAGTCAATATGTGCAGATAAAAATGTCCAAGTTTTAAACACCAGAGACAATCATGTACCGTGACAAAAATGATTAGCTGTGACACTCTGTACAACAAGCATTTTGTCGCTGGTAATTCAAATATCTATGTCAGTTTAAGATAACGTTAACTATTGCTATAAGCTAAACAATGTTTACGAGTATAAAACCTGCTGTACTGTGGATAAATCTATATTCACAAGTTAGCTTGCTTATACATTGCTTAGTGTTAGCTTGCAACACCTAGCTAACTAGACCTATGTCAATAGCTAATTAACCAACAGCACATGTACTCTGTGTGGTTCTTTGGCAGCTACAAGTACATTTTTTCCTCCCTGCTGCGGTATGTCAACTGTAACCCTGGAGAATATTGAGAAAAAAAGTGGATTTTAAACAGAGCACAACATTTCAATTAATTCCTTTCATTCACTCTTCTTTTGCACTCTTCTTTAATTAATGAGAGAAAGTCTGTCTGGCTAGACTTCACCCTGCTACAGCACCACACATCTTTATGGGGCCAGTTTAGTAGACAATACTATGGAAGCTGGGAATTAATATTAGTTGATGCTGTGTATACGGGCACTCGTGTGTGGGTATCTCTCTCTGTTTTGACAACTTCATCTGATCACTTCATTTCAAGTCTTTGGATCACATCGTGGCCTCCATAGCGACATGCTAAAGTACAAAATATCCCAGTGACCCCTTACTCCATTAATAAGGGAAACATCATCACTTAGAGCAGTAGACTTTCATTAGCAAGTGAGCTTGTGTGTGTTTATATGGAGAGAGAGAGAGAGAGAGAGAGAGAGAGAGAGAGAGAGAGAGGAATAACGGGGGTGGCATGACATTAAACCTGACAGAAGGGAAACATCACTGCCTGCTGTGGACTACAAAGGCTCCTCATCCATTTCCACTGGTTGACTGGCCACATTTCTCACTAATAGGGAGAGAGAGGGATGAAGATACAGTGTCAGTAAGGGGGGACAGTGCAATCTGATCTGATTTTAAGGTTCCAGATAATTGGTGGTGAATTTTACAGCTGGATGTAATGGTAATTTGCAGCTTTATACAGACCTTCATGTCTTCCAACAGTGTATCTTATGGGAGTGAGTGCAGGACTTACAGTGCAGAGCTGAGGAATCTCTATTTTACACTTATTATCCTGGACATTAAATGCGTCGGTTCCTGAAGTCATGACTGCTGAGGACCAAATGTCAGAATTTGAAAAAGATTTATAAGAATCCATCACATCACATGATCCATCACATCACAGAAATGAATGCTGACCGGTTGTCATTGCACTGAAGGTCCAACATGATTACTACTCTGGAAGAATTAGAGGAATGAGTCACATTTGGAAGGGAATCAATACTTTAGCTCACATAATAGATGCAGACTGACACGGACGCTCACACACACGCAGCAAACACAGGACAAACAGGTGACTTCTGGCAGGCACAATCTGCATTCGCGACAAGGAATATTAAACACAACCTAGGTTGCCATGGTTTCCTGCCCCTGCTTGATGTGTGTGTGTGTGTGTGTGTGTGTGTGTGTGTATGTGTGTAGTAGGAGTATGGGGGGCACAAGACTCCAGTTTGAAATCACAGTGAAGCGTTGGCAGAAAGTGCTACAGGACAGCGTGCTAGCTGGAAGGCAGTCAGGCAGTTTCATCTCTGGCAGAAAGCCGTGGATGTTAACAGATAAAACAGACGCCAACAAATACTCTAAATGGCTGAATCTGTGCAATTAACATTAAAAGTCAGTTTTTCAACATTTGCAAATCTAGCTGAAAAGAAAGCTAGGGCTGTTCTAAGAGTAGATCTAATTCATTCAGATCAATTGTTTAAAATACATAGTGTGTGCAGTAATTACCTGCAGTGCTTGTACCTGCAGTCACAAATCCCGCACAAAACACTATGTCACGTTATCTCCACCCACACTAAGTGGAGATAAATTACACATTCACAGAAAAATAACAAATTTCAATCACCTACCCCTTTGAGAGGAGACAAGATCAGTAGGAATGGGACGTCGTACCACTTTTCAATATACCTCCTTGAGAAATAACCCATCCAAAGTAAACATGTCATCATGGACTAAAGAGGGATTTTGACAGGCCAAATAGGCTTGATAGTCAGCATGCAAATTTCTGTTGTTGATCTGGGGTTTTCATTTCTTTGTAACTGAAATGTGCATCTGTCACTTCATTGATGTCGTTAATGATTATTATACAATCCTGGCCAAAATTGAAGCTTAAAATCTTGCTGAAGTTTAGCGCTGTTGCCTTACAGCAAGAAGCTCCTGAGTGATGCTTTATTCATTTCTGAAAGCATTTCCTATTAATGTTGCACTGTCTGCACAAAGAATTTTCCAAATCCAAAAACTGATATAGATTGTATGTCATAGCAAAAGCCTACAAAAGGTGGCACAATGGTCCGGGTGGCACAATCAAGATGCTATGCTACAGCATATTACTACAAAAAGAAATATGTATATTTAGACATGTTTTGACCTTTCATATATTGTGTAAGGCATTGAGTATATTTCTATGTAACACCAATACGGGAGAATGATCCACAAATATATTGAATTTCTTTATTTTGCCAGAGCAAAATGAACAGGGTGCCAGCAGTGTGACTCTTTTGTGCAATCAAATGAGAGAGCAGGATGAGTTTCTTCTCACTGAAATTGAAGTCATAGCAGAGTTCAACCATGACTGATTGCGTCTGCTCAGGCCCAGTGGAACACAAGGATTTATCTCTTTGACTCTTTCTCTCTGTTTGTCCCCGCGAGCGGAAAACGAAACATGCTGCATTGCAATGCTGCTGATTGTTGTTGCTACTGATGGGTGGTCATGAGTAAATGTACCTAATATGCACAGAATATAATACAATATGGAATACAACACTCATATTTCTGCCACACTCTGCTTCTTCAAGAAAGGGTTTGATCTTTTTTTGCACCCCATCCTGTGCAGTGTAATGTAAGCTTTTTTCTTGTGTAATAAGTGCCATATACCATTAGGTGGCTACTGTGGTCACGTGTCCCCCTTGTGGACATGGGTGAGCTTAATTTAATGCCCAGTTATCAACTATTAACTAATTATAATCTATTTATGGATGTGGTGTCAAAATATTTCCCCAAACCTCGTCTTGTCCTGTTCAGTACAGCATTGTGCTGCACTGCCCAGTCTTGAGCCTCTTTTTTTTTTTTTTTTAAACAAAGAAAATAAGTGTGTTAATTAGAGTAGCATTTAGCAGCACACTGGGAGAAAAGTCTAATGCATGCCGGAAAGAATATTATCACCGCCCATCCCAAACACTAACCCTAACCTTAACCTTTTTCCTGACAAAAACCCCTGACCCAAAGTGCTTTAGGATGGAAAACACACACAAGGGCAACGTTTCCCTTGTGTGTGGTTTCCATTCGCTTTTCTCCGCTTCCGGAGCACCATGGGCATTTCCAGCAGCTCAGGGAGTTTGGCACATCACATGCTTCTCTTTGGCAGCTGGATGATGTTGTATGTTTGTGGATAGCTGGAAGACTAGAACAATTTACAGATTAACAAACATTGTAATGCTCAGTCTGCCATGCATGCAATGCTACAGCAAGCCAAGGACTGGAAGGGCCAGTTTCGAATAATGACCCAAAAAAATTATTATTATTATTATTATTATTATTATTGTATATATATATATTTTTTTGA
>OMKZ01033374.1:0-20947 GCA_900302535.1 Neoniphon sammara | reverse complement strand
CTGGAGTGGTTTTAGTTTTTTTTCTGGCTTTCTCAGTGAATGTCAGCACTGCAATCTGACTCCTTTGACTCACGCTGATATGAAGTAGAGGTAATTTACTCAATAAGCCTGAAAGAGAATATAATGATGGTATTTCAGCACCAACCTCTGTGACACTGACATCTCACTACACCGTAATACCTCTTATTTACAAGCAAGATGACAGTGCTTGAAAAAAGGAATGGTGTTTCAGCACTCATATGTGCCATGCACAGTCTTCTATACTTTGTTGGATTGAATATGGTCATGAATTATCCAAAAATGCATTTAATCTCTGTTTTTTTATCACCTAGCATTCTTTGCACAGTGGCACATTGCATACACTGTGCATACTAATGTCTATATGATCAACCTACTGTGTTATTTATTTTTAGCAATGACTTAAATGTTATGCAGTTTATTTTGGTATCAAGCAAAAGCATTGGGAAAATGCCTGAAAATACCTTTGTGTATCAACAGTCATTTCCTCCTATATTATTGTGAAAATAAAGCAGCCTGATGATATATGTGATGACATACCCTCATCAACTTTTTATCACATTTTCCATGAAATCATCTACTCCTTTTTTCCATTTTTACAGAGCTATTTTATGCCTAGACAGACGTTTGTGATGAAATGTGACCTGTACTGAATCCCACACATAGCACTGGGAAATATCATAGCAACGGCTTCGCTGTGGAACAAACACTGGGTATCTGTTGTAAATGTTGGCTCAGTTCAGTGGAGATGCTTTTGTGCTCTGTGGTTTAGCTGCCCTCTTGTGACAAATCCAAGAATCTCACCATGATGTCTAAATCATGAATGTCTCAATCTAGCACCAACTGTACAAAATGACCCCAGGACCACAGTATTGACTTATTTGTTGTTTTTCAGTATTGGAAAGGCCAAGGAACCATCAGCTAATGGCTGATTTGATTTGAAATATCTCATCTTTCAAATATCTTCCATCACCTTTGCTAGACCCAGTTTTTGCACAATTTGCAGCTGTAAGGTTGGCTTTACAAGGTGCTACTGAAATGCAACTTCAGTTCCATGCAACTTGGAGTTTCAGGCAAACAATCCAATAAAAATTATAAATTCGGCTTGCATCATCTTTTGGAATATTCCATATGGGGTTGTTGACATGGCAACAGTAAAAGTTTAATTTGCAACCTGCAGCTAATTGCATGGAAGTTGCATGATGTGAAGCCAGCCAATACAATGTTCAATACCACACAATGATACTCATGTTCCTGGTGTGCAATGCAGGAACATACCACTACCCGAAAAAAAATTCCATCAAGCAACCATCAAGAACACCATAGCAACCGCCTAGCAAAACCCTAGCAACCATCAAGAGCACCTTAGCAACAGCCTAGCAACATCCTCGCTATCATACAGAACACCATAGCAACAGCCTAGCAGCAGCCTAGCAACACCCTAGCAATGATATAGAACACCCTGGCAATCACCTAGCGAGACCCTAGCAACTACCTAGAACACCACACGTACTAAGCAGTACAAACATTCAAAATTTCAAAAACAGTTTTTAGTTGTAATTTACCACCTTCAACTGGAGGCTTGCTCCAAATCCATTTTCTTTTCTACTGTCAGTTATTTTTCTGTGGCATTCAAGTTTAATTTTAATGCGCACAAAGGAGTGACAGGAAAGGAGGCAAAGAGAGGGGATGCCACTTCATATGCAAGCCTAGTTCAAACCCACAGCATCATGAGCATGAGTTTTGGCCTCTTGAACCATAATGTGCTCCACATCAATAATTCACTCAGTGAAGTTGTTCATTTGTGGTAAACAGTGTGTTTCATCAGTTTATTAAACAGTTGAGGAATTGCTTTCCAAATATTGCAATATTTCAAAACATAAACCTAATAATGTGTGAATTAATTATGGACATCTGTCATAACATATTTGCTTGAATGTTTGTTTTGAAAGCCTGCCTGTGGATTTTTTTTCCAGTCCATGTTATTTTAGTTTTTTTGCCTATCCTAGAGTGTTTGCTTGTCAGGTGAGGAGACATGGACATCACCAGCAGAGGGCGCAGTCAATCAAACTTTAAATTCAATTTATGAGAGTCACTCGCACTCATTCACAGGCAAATAAATAATCACAATGACCCACACACTCTGTAGAAACTTCACATGATACCAATAACTCATATTCCTGCTTTTCTTGCCCTGGTTGTTCTTTTGTCTATCCAAATTTCATAAGGTCACGGCCCTTCATGTTGCAGTCCAGAGGAAAGCCTTGTTGTCCAGCACACTGGCCAGTTTGAGGTTGAATGGGTGGTGAAATTCCCTGAGCAGGTCTCTGGTGGAGGGAAGCATGGGACCCAAGCTCCTGTCTGCCGCCCGCCGGGTGTTGGACATGGGCCGTTTGGTCAGGACTGCCTCCAACTTTTCTGACAGAGGACCTGCAGGGAGTACAGGACACAATATTTATGCTGTAGACCTTGGAAAGAATACAGTAAGGGAGGAAAACACAGATAATCTTACTTATAAATGGTGAAAATGACATCAGCTCATTTTTTTCATAGTACAATAAGATTTAATGTTGTTAAAAAAAAAAGTGTTAAATGCACAAATGACATTTCAGCCTTATTGATGATATTTTAGCTTTACCAATACATACCAACACTCAGGAAATTAAAGACTTTCTTGATCGTCACTCTAAGGTTGGCTGAGTAGTCCTCCAAGCGAAGAACCAGAATCTGCTCCCTATGGAAAACTGTCAGCCAGTCCAAGAGGAATACTATATACATGCCCAGGTTTAGCCGTACCTGCAGGGATAAATAAAAATGACACAATGACACAAGTTGAATGGAGAAAGTAAAAGTTCCATCTGCACAAACACTTAATGTCCTAAAGAGGGCACCATAGTGCAAAGCTTCTCCCTGAGAGTGAAAGAATGTGTTATTATCCTGAACTGAAGTGTACTGAGTCAAATACTTTTTGAAATTTCTCATCTTATATCTCATCCACTTCTCAGATGCCAATGGTAAAGGCAGGAGAAACGACAGATGCTGGAACTATCTTTCTAATTATGCTTTTGTGAAGGAATTGAGGAGAAGGGATGCAAAGAATCTGTGAAATGTTTTGGATTGTTAGTATTTTAAGCCAAGCAGCATGCTGATTGGTGTTTTTGTTGTGGTGATTACAGAACTGTCTCCCACATGTATCAGGTGGTTTGGTTCGGGTAATAGACACAGCTCATAATTCATCTGACTCCTGAGGGAGAGCTGCCTAATGGGAGATCTGCTGAAGGGCCTGACTGACTCTGGGCAGCTACTTTGCATTATTTTGCCCTCTGCACACAGTGAGAAACGCTTTGATTCAACTGCTGGTTATATTCATTCAAAACATCTTGGAGAACATCAGGAAGTTCCAAAGGAACACATTTTTTTATTGTTGAGTATCAGTAAAATCGTTAAACAGTTAAGAGAGGCTGTAAGTATACTTCAGTCAGACAGCAGCAGTTCCACTGACCGGCATGGCATTGTAGAGGCTGGTGTTGTAGGCACAGGAGCGAAGCGACGTCTCTGAAACACAGGACTGAAACAACCGTACAGCCTCTATGACCTTCTGATGGAAATCCTCCACTGACTTGTTGGCCATTTTAAAGTACAGGTAGTCAGAATACAGCCTGGGAGCAGAGGTGTCAGTTGATCAAATACAATGAGTGAAGATGTAACAGGGACACTGGATTTGGCTGAATATTGGATATTTAATTTTGTTAAATCCAGTGCAGCTTGCAATAGCGGTAAATTACAGTGAAACCTTTTAGAAACTAATGAACAGTTAAAACATCTAAGATCTATAACCCCACACAATATGTGTTTATTTATGAGCTTGCACAGGCAGATGCATAGGTGAAATTCTCTACCTCTCTACTGGGTCTCTAAGCATGATGATGATTTTGGCATCAGGCTGGACTTTGTGAATAAAATCCTGGACCAGGAAGGGTGGCTCTGCTTCCTCCTCGTCTCCATGGAGATAGCTCCAGGCTTGGTTGTCCCACATGGTGGATGCACTCGCCTCGCCTGTCCAGACATTGGCAGATATAACATCACTCTAAGTAGCAACAAATGATTTGAAAATGCACAGTACCTGGTGTGGAATAATGTTGAATAATGCATTATGCAGCACACTGTGGCAAAGTTCAGCAGAATTTCTGGCAAAAATGTGCAAGGAATGTTACAAAAGTGGCGAAAGTACAGTTTCCGTATCTAGGAGCATGATGGATGCTTCATTATGCTGTGAACTTATGGTCATATTTATGCAACTTACAGATGCACCTTTTAAAAACTGCATATCTAATGCATTACAACTGCTTATTTTGTGTAACATCCAAGACATTATACAGCAACACATTTAAAAAACGAGTTGTGTAAATTATGACCAATAGTGGTGTGGAGACTTTGCAGCTTCAGTCTTCTTGATAAAGTTGAGGCTTCTTCACGCCACGTTTTGGTTAATAATATTGTAAATGACAAATTTTATGTGACTTCAGAAATTCTCTATTTTTTCCTAAGAACAATTCAGTCTTTATTTGTGAATTTTCACAGTTGTTTGTCGTAGCCAGACAAAAGAGAGAGGTTCTGGTCGCACAGACAAACTGGACTGTGAGTGGTATTTCCCTGTAGAGATTCACACAGAGCATTAGCAATGTTGTGCTGCTGAGCCAATTAGCGGAAATGCATTAAGGATGTGAGTGATGACTGACAATGGAGCAGAAGAAAAAAAAAAAGAGTCTTCTATATCCAGTCAGGGACAGGCGCTCATTCTCTGGCTGTTCAAAGGTCTTCTACAGTGAGTGAATACCAAATGAAAAGATTGTAAAGACAACAATTCTTTTCATCTGATACACAAAACGCTGTCTTGCAATATCAAACGTGCTAAATGTGCTAAATGTGCCAAACACACACACACACAAACACACACACTCACACTTTGACATGCGTTCACCTGCTATGAGCCGGAGTTTGCTGTGGTCTCCAGATGAATTTCCAATGATTCCTTCCTGGATGTTGCGGGCTGCCAAGTCAAATAAATCCAAGTAATCTTCCACAGGAAAATACTCATGGAAGCCATCTTTGAATCGAATATAACCTGCGCCACAAGACACAGCAGCATTACACACATTGCATACTCATAATTCATTATTTTAATTCACATTATGGCTTGTAAAACCTTTAAAGCGTGATATAATCAACTTCACACTGAGATCATGAAATTTTAATTTTAAAGAGCTGCTGTTATTAGGGAGGGATCAGTTTTCACACCTTTGTGAAAGTTCAACTTTATTCAAAGCTGAATCAATATCTCTGACGTAGTGAACAAGTGGCTGAGGGTGGCCAGGACTCAGCATATTTTTTTTTCAATTGAAACCACTAAGAAATACAAATTCAAAAACAATTTTCTCCAGCATCTTGAGCACCATCAAACTCTGCAGCCATAGGATCAGTGTCAGTATGTGAGTAATCTGACAACAACATGCCTATCACTGCAGCCTGTGGAAAACCCTTTCAGCTGATATCAAAGAACCACAACGTTTTTGCATGTTTTAGCCCATTTACTACACTTTACTACTTCAGTATTGCTAACCATTTTGCAGAGCATACTATTTAATTTCAAATGTTGAATATTTACCTTATTTCTTTTTTCAGGTTTAGGTGATGAACCTACCTTAAAACTCTCTGCAGTTCCGGCTGATATTCATGCCTGGGTTTAGAAGACATGCACTTTTGAACTTAGTTTGTAAAACAATCTCTTCTTCAGGGACTACTTTCTGGTGGAAACGTACGTTCTGTGTGGGTGTCACATTGAAAGGATTTCAGAATTTGACAGTTCAATTTTTTCCCCACCTGTATTCCTGGCAGAGGTTCTGTGATTGGCTCACCAAACCAGACGATTAAGTTTAGGCAGCAGGTTGGAGACATTTAAGGTTTGGCTTCGGGCATGCATTAGCGTAGCACCCTGATGAAAAATTCTGTGAGGCCACATTTAAGGTTAGGGTAAAGATCTGAGAGGATCTGTCTTACAGGTGGGAAAAAACAACGCAGTGGAACAGAGAGGCATGGTGAATTCATGTGCTGTCAGAAAATCTGAATGTCTCCCTTGGTAATTACCCAGACAATCAAAACTTTTTAAAAGAAGAAACAAGGTAAATCGACTCTCATCTGTTTCACAGTGTCTATGTCTGCTTATTTCTTGTCCTCTTGGTTTGATTTTCCAGCCAATTACCATGTCAATACAATGCAGTTTGGCAGGCGACTTTGAAAACCAGGATGTTCGAGTTTTCCCACCCGCATGTGAACACACCAGAAGACGTATAGCCTTTTTCAGAACAATGCGGGTATTAAACTAAATTACCATGCAATTACAAAGTAACTCAGGCGGAATGTTCACTATAATGTGTTACCTATTTTAAGCGTGTTTCAAGTCTCTGCAAGTAGATTTTCATACCATACTGACATGAATAGAAAAGACTGGCTGTCTCAAAGGTCCGAAAAACACATTCAAACATCTAAAAAGGTATGGCATGTTTTGGAAAAGGATCAGTTCTAATGTTAAGTATACATCAATTGTAGTAAATGGGCTAAATTATGCAATAACACTATGGTCTTTTAAAAGCTGCACCACTATCAACATCTGCCTCACAGCCAGACAAACATGTTATTAATTTTCATCATTGCAACTGGGAACCTACATGCCTAACTGTAATTTTATTGAGACACACTTTTAATACATCAGTGTCTCTGGTTTGCTGTTTGTGTTACAATGTGACACATCAGCTTTGTTACTGAGTATTGTAAACAGCAAACTTAGTATTTAGATCAAACAACAGCATCTATTTTTAATGTTATTCCCTTAGATTCCCTTAGACACAAGTTAGTAAATGTGATACAATGCAAACCACTCAATTAATGGTTTCACAAGACCACTATCACTCTCAGAAAACAAGACACAGGAGTGTAACTAAAAAGGTGCAAACACTGTAGCCTTTTAAGTAAAATATTTGAAACAGTCTCTTTATGTATGCTTGACACTTGTATTACTGAAGTAACATTTATGTTCCCCGACAAAAATGTCCTTTGATGCTTTGTTACAAAAGGTACAGATATGTCCGCTGTATAAAATTTAAAGAAATCAAATACATTTTTCTGACAAAAATGACTATGTACCCTTTAAATGCAAAAAAACTATAACGTTATTACCTAAAAGACAACTACTGTAACTTAGGGTACATCCTTGACAACCTGCACCCTTATTTCTGACAATGTAAGAGGTTGCAAGATGTCCTGTCCACTCCCACACAGCTGATTAAAAGATATATCCACTGAGAAAATAGCTTCAGTGTTATCACAAACAGCTCTATCATGTATGTAGGACATTTAAATCTTCTGCTTGGAATATATCTTTATCTACAGTTATTTTTTTGTGTGATGAATTACATGACAGTTGCTCTGTTTTTTTACTGTTATTATTTCAGCTGCCTTCCTTTTCTTGGCGTCACTCAGTTTTTTTCCACATGCTTATCTCTCAGTCAGTCAGTCAGGTGGCCGACATAAATTTTAGCCGTTGCTATCAAAAGCAGCCAGAAATACTCGTCATCCTCTGATGACTTACCAAAGCGTTTCCTGGTCCACCAGTGTGGCTCCTTCATTGTGGTGAACTTGACTTCTGGATGCAGCAGCAGTCTGTTGAATAAGTCTGTTGTGCCACACTTAGGTTGGCCAATGATGTAGAAGTATGGCAAGCAGCGCAGGCGGTAGTGCTTGCTATCTCTGTGATACAAGTGCTCTTGGAAATTAGTCCTCAGGTGGTCACAAACAGTTTTGAAGCTCTTTGAGCGAAGTGTGAAGAGGTTTCTCCTGTACGGATCAGTGTTAACTTTACCAGACAGCTCCTCGTGCCAGCAGGGGCTCTTGATGCCAGGCAGGAACTGGCGAGGAATCACAGAGAACAACTGTGGAGAGGAAGAAACCAAAGTAGGTAACAGTTTATAATTCACTTATGCCAACACCAAAATAATTTATTTCTTGCGGTCATGTGTTAACATTACCATTGTAGACTGGTTCATTCTCTGCTTACATATTGTTGCTGCCAAGTGTAAACCCTGCATCTCCAAAATTTCCTTTTCAGTAACTAAGAAAAAAACAGCCTTGACCTTAGTTTGACCACCATGTACTTTTGAGTTTGGAGGTTTGAAAGGGTTTCATTAGACTAAGAGTGCTAGAATTTTCTCTACTCAGAGGAGAGCGTGTAATCCAAACATAAATTTCACCAAAATTGCACTTACAACATTGATAGTAGTAGTAGCACAATTCAAACTATTCTTCCACAGACTTACATAGGAATCTGTTCCAATTAAATCCTTTTCATCCGGCACCTTCCTGGGTGCGTATTCGAGTTTGGAGCTGATGCTCTTCACCAGCAGTTTCATATCTATAAAACTCCTTTCAGGAGAAAGTTCAGGTGCATCAGTGCCGGTCAGGATGACCACAGGTCTGAGCTGAAAGGGAGAAGGTGTGAACAGAAATCCTTTCCTGTCCCAGGTCAGGATATATGAAGCCATGATGAGCAGTGTCAACGTCAATCCCAACAGGAAGCTGGCCACTTTGACTTTTGAGATGCTCCTCAGTGACAACAGAGGAACCCACTTGACCTCCAGATTTTCAGGCAAGTTGGTGTGACTTAGATCAAATAAGGGCATCACAGGCCTCCTCCTGTATTTCTCAGCCATGGAGAAGCTGTGGAGGTTGTATTTGTTGTCTATTTGGGGAATCCCCACATATTTGCAGTCCGATAGTGACATACTGACATGGGGGTAGGACGCACATGTAGAAAAAGGAACAAGAAGAGTCAGGTAAAGTTTCTCACAGAACTGTTCAGGTCTCATCTATAGGAAGATGTCTGTTGTGCTTCATAAAAGGAGAAGTTCTTCCATCATAGGTCCAAATGTTTCAACCTGCAGGTCATCATTTGTCTCTAATTCAGACATTTTGTAGTGCCAGCTGGGCCTCCTGTGAATTAAAAACAGTTGTTAAAACAGGGCATGGCTATTTATTTGGTGTTTTTTTTTTTCACAAAAAGTGCTGCAGCTCAGTTTCCTTTGATGTCTTTCATAGTCATTTTTCATAACTAAAGGAGATGGTGTGTACTATTCTAATATTAGCGGATTTGAGGGAGCTTTAGTCCCCCTGTGAGGCATGAGTGTGTGAATTTAAAAGTATACCCCCTTCTACGGTAAGGGTCACTTAAAAAAGGTTTGAGGTCAGCTGCTGAGTGTGTGGTCTGCTGGATGGGGATCTCTTGCTTTAGGATGAGGACTGTATAGTGTGCGCAAAGACAAGCCGTACTAAGAGATTTTCAAGGTCAGCATAATAGTTAGTCTGTAATTCAAAACTAAAAACACACCACTATTCCCTGTGAGCTAAAGCCCCATACAGAGCTATATTTTGTTAACCTGAAAATATCACTTTTCAAGATCAAAGGTTTACACAGGGCTCCAAGTATGTATTGATACAGGTGGACAAGCACTCCGGCAAGTGCAAGTGTTTTTTTATGCTCCTGCCACATGAATAATAATAAGAAAGTAGAGGCGATTATTTCTGGAGTTGTGTGCTGATGAATTCCAGACACAAAAGGGTAAAATATTTTTAAAACACTTCCCTTTTACTTCCCCAGCCGGTAGCTTACTTTTCTTTTCTTTTTCTTTTTCTTTTTTTTTTCTTGTCAGAGTTTGTAAGATTTAACAATCTCACTGGACCCTGAAATGAAAAACGCTATGCCAATACTACTGAATTACACATGGTGCGATCTAATTTTACGGTGTTTTTCCCCCCCCTTCTTAATGGTTGCTGTGACATCTACAACAGAGCTCTATTAAAGTGGAGCCACAAAAACAATGAGTGACATTAAATCATCATATGCAGTAAAACCATTAGGGTGCATAACCAGAGTGTATAAAAGGCCACTCCATTTCAGTTTCATCTTAAAGTGATACCCCTTAATTTAGAAATATGGTCCCTAGAAACTAATCAAACTGTAATTGCAGCAATAATATGTGATCATTTATTTGAAATGACAAAAACTCACAACCATTTGAAGCCACAGAGGTTAAAGTAATCTTTTCTTGGTTGATCAGTCGTCCCTTCAGCCTATTGTGGATGATTCCAAAAGCAAATTTAGAAATGACAGGGTAATGTTGTGAATTAGCTTCAAGCCTGAGTGACAGGACAGGGTAGTGTGGGTGACTATAGCTGTGTTGAGAGAGTGAGAGAGGGGTGGAGGAGGCGTTTCTGGGATGCCAGGACTTAATGTTGATCCTGCTAAAGGTGTCACAGCCCTGATTTAAGCAAATATAAATATGAAGATGCCCACTCAATAAACCCGATGACATCCACATTCTCACTAAACTCTGTAATATCAGTGGCTAACAACAAGTGGTGCTGCCTGTTTGATGATCCTGCAGATTTATGACAGCGTAACTTTATCCCCTCAACATTTGTGGGTTAGTAGGTGACATCACTATTTTGGCATCTTAAACGGGCCTCTGTATGAATGCTCTCCCAGGAGTATAGCTAAAGGAGATGATAGATCACACCCTGTGTATTGGCAAATATCAGCATAACACCACAAATAATTTTGGCCCTGAGACACATTACCTGTCTTTAATGTCATGACATTTCTTTACTCGTTTTGACCTCACCCATGTGTCTTGATTTTATATGCCTTACATGAATTACTCTGTAATGCTTCTGCTCTCGATTTTGTTTTGATTTTTATCCTTTATGAAGTGCTCTGTATCTGTGGTTTCATAAGTGCGGTATAAATAAAGATTATATCATTGCATTATTCAAAGTAGTGTAGAATATTGCCCCATGGTTCTACTCACCAAGATTTCATTAACGCTTTGGTATATCCTGTCACTTTCATAAATACGATCCTCTGATCCCTCTCTATTACTGTACCTATACCCATTAGAGGCCGATTGAGGAAAAAATCTAAAGTGTGAGACCAGAGAGGGATTTGGAAACTTGATGGAGGATAAGGAGGACAGTGAGAGTCAAGGGTAAAGTGAGAAGTGGAGCAGTGAAGCAGCAGCGATGAGAAAAATAGTGTGAGAGAGAGAGTATAGGAGACGGCCATTGGACCTCCTGGGTCTAAAATCGATCTGAGGTATGAAACAAACAGCAGGTGGGATTGACCGAAGTAAAACCCCCCGCGATCAAAATCCAAGTCAAAATAAAAACCTCACAACATCATCTCATACAGTTTCTTTTTGCTGTCCAAGGTGCACAAAATGTCAAGACTGGTGTAATATCAAAAGCAGAATGGGATATCACCCATGTTGGCGATGCAAGGTGCTAGAATGCTTACACTGTGAATTTATCTGGAATCTTGCAGCCTCTTGGCTGAATTCTCTAAAGTGGCAAGTCATTGTGCAATTTTACCCTGCAGCACATCACATATATGTATATATATACATACACATACACACACACACCATTATTACCAGCTACCTTGACAAATGGATCAGGACAAGGCTGCCTCATTGTGGCAGCACATGGTGTATGAATGATCCATTCCACACGAGTTATACATCAGCTGTGTCGCTCACAGGGCCATTTCAAAGGAACGAGAATGAGTGAAACGCCATCGCATTCAGTTGAGTATCTGATGACTGCAAATACTCAATCTGCGCGGTTCATGCTGTGTGCTCTGAGATAGTGCACCTCCGCATATGGAACTATTGTTCTGGCAAAACCCTTCTCTCTCTCATATCTCCTGTATGTGACTCTCTTCCAGTCTTCCAGCTGCCCCAGTGGAAAAGGAGCTTGCGGTGCTAATTAATAGGACTGGCCACATTACCTTATCTATACAAAATGCAATGCTATGAAACCCACATTCTTCCCCGTTCCACTGCAAATACAAGAGGAATCCCTGTGGGAGGCCAGTGTATATAATCCACCACATTTCTTTGGATATGAGCACAACACACAGCGTCATGCACTCATGTCGAAAGTATGCAGAAAAACCCCCACATGCATACAGTCTCCCATGCGAACATACACACACATATCCCTATTTCCCTTATCACCTCCACTGTGATTTCAACTCCCTTTTTATCCTTCTTCGTCCTCCCCTTTACTCCCATTTCCCTCAGACAGCCTGAATGCAAGATTTAGTTTGAGACAGAAGACACTGTGACAGTATATTAAAAGTTGATTGCAATTAATAAGAAATTGCTGATTTCAGACACCCTTCTTTGCATTTGTTTGAATTATTCATTGAAATTGTTAGGGGCGTTAAATTGGATGCAGGTTATGCAATCACATAGAAGCTACGTAAACCCCTACACAAACACACAAACACATAACACACTGTTAGCCTGCCCTTCACCCTCTAGCTTTTCTCCCTCTCTATCTCCCCATCTCCACAAAACGATGCCAGTCAGCCTCGTCCCATTCTCTGCTATAAATGTACAAACACAAACAGCACACACCACAGTCCACATCTCTGTAAAGCTCTTCCATTCTCCTTCCAAAGACAAAATATGCTATTATTGCATATGTATCTGTCCATCTAATGCACCATTCTGTTCAGCTTCAGCACTGTGAAATGTGAGTGTAAAATTGGCTCTGAAAATGCAAAGATTGATAAGATGCATAAAAGACAACCAGACCTGTCTGCATCTGAAACACAGCACAAGTGTATTCTAGTCTTACTCCTGAAACAGGTTTCAATCATGTCTTCATGTTTATAGCCACATAAACTTGTGCTGACCTTGTACAGTACATACTGTGAACAGGTCTTGGCTGAATCCCAGTGTTGCAAAGTGGGAGGCTCAAGAGAAACCAATTCCACAAAAGGAAATAAGACAGCGTCCCAGTTGATGGGGAGTCAAACAATGATGGATGGGAAACTGAAACCCAGCCACAGTTACAGAAAAAAACTCGCTGCATGAGTAGAAAAAATAAAAAAATCAAAGTTATTTGAAAGACAACAAACAACAACTCTTCTCCAGCAAGAGGTACTTGGCCCTAAGTTTTCTTTCTTTTTTCTTTTTTTTCCTTTCTTTCCTCTGGCCCGCTTCACAGACAGATTTTGGATGAAATCTTGGCAGAGCACAAATATTTCAGGAAGTGGGCTTCATCCATCTCATCATGCTAGACTTGTTGTCCTTCCTTTGCATTTCACTTCTCACTAAGAGGCAAGATGAGCATATTAATTTTTAATGTCACGAAGGGATGATGTATGCCTGCTCAGGAATCTGACTCCTTAGTCTCTTACACAGGCAGCCTATTGTAGCAATAGTCTAAACAAATCAGAGACATACCAGAGAAACACTAGAAACGCTAAGCCTCTAATGACGGTGTGTACAGCAATGCTGTCTGTCTTTATCAGCCGGGTCACCACAGTCCACCTTGGGGACATATGGAGTGCAGATGTGGTTTGTGGCTGAAGTGTGCCTGTGTCTATTTGCACGTACATGTGCGTATATGTTTGCATATTTTTCTTCTGTGGCCAGTGGTTGTTACACAGGGCTTTAAAACCGATTTGACATTAATAACAAGCAGAGTGGATTTGAAGCGTCTCTCCTACTGTTTAACAAGGGAGGGTTCAGAGGCAGGACGGCAGGGTTGGTAAGAGGACTTGAGGTGGATCTTGGTTCAATCTGGGTGGGCATTGCATACCAGTTGGTTGCTCTCCCATCGGCCCTCAGTGTTATTACAAATACTACAAAAAATAATAATAATTTTCATTGTTTTTTTTTGTTTTTTGTTTTTTTTTTGTTTGTTTTTGGTACCATCAAGATTGATACAAAATGATGGTGTAACTAAATAATTACATCCAATCAGTAGAACCATAATGCAATTTCAACCGCTAGGAAGAAATAATAAATAAATAATTTGAACCTGTAGGCCAGCAAGTAATGCTACAAAGATGCAAAAGGAAACATAAAGATTATTTTAAAATAAAAAAATGTTTTTTGGGGTAATGTGCAAGCTGTGTGGAAGCTTGGTTCGGCCTCTACAGTGGAGACCCTGTTATTGATAGATAGATATTGGTAGATAGCAGACTACAGCCTAGAAAGGCATCAGTGCTGCATGTACTGATTACTTGTTGTAGCTCCAAGAGGATAAATCATGGCAGAACAACCAATTAAATCTGAGCAAGAGAATCTTTCTGCCTGATCACTTTCTGCCTATCGATTAACCTAATCAATAGCTCCCAAACACAAAGGGCAGCTGGGGCTGGGTTAACAGCTGAAGCCTGGTGTTATTCTCTGTGTATCTGACACAGGTATCTTCCTCAACTGGAATCAGGAATCATTTGGCTGCTGACTACGTTGTTGAACCGCTTGGGGACACAACCTGTCAGCACTGTGTGTTTGATTCAGGGAGATTAACTACTGTAACTCTTGTTTGCTCATGTAGACAAACCATGAAATTTTTTTTTTAAAAATTAAAAAAAGAAGCCACAAGTCCTGGCATGATATTTCTGTTTATTCTTGCATGCCACAAGCTGTTCAGATAATTCATGTGCTTCTATACCAGGTGGTTGGTAAAACTATTTATTAAGTTCATACTTTTAAAAAATTACAAAGAATTATAATGAATTCATAATTGCCTACATTAAAATCATACTGCTTTATGAATACTATAAATCATAAACTAGCACACACAACTAGATAACGTTTTCCCTTGGAGCGCATGCTAATGCACATTAATGCTTTGATACATCAAGTGCACTGTAAAGGTTTATCTTGGCCAGTGAAACAGACTGGGACTTTTTTTGTGCTACTAAATAAAACACATTTTTAACTTGCTGCATTTCATGAACTTTCATTATGCATGTGGTTTTTAATCAATTTGCTGGCCTCACTTTGAAGCACATAGCTTTAAAGTCTTAGCAGCAAGTCCGGTTGCATTTGTATAGCACTAAGACTCACCATGACCTGGATCAATGAGAATCTTCACAGACATCTTAGCAGCAGTGTTTTAGGAGGTAAGGTGAAAATGTTATGTTGTTGTACAATAACCCCTGTTTCTACTGCATTATGAACACTCATACTTGCAGTGTATTATGACTATGATATGCATCTATTATGGCTCATTTTGCAATGCATTATAGATGTGGTGTTCACAGAAACCTGTTTGCTGCCATTTCAGGTTAAATAAATCCAACCCCGTATCTCTCGCAATAGAAACTAAGGGCTGTTGCCAAAACAAATTAGCATCATGCTATCCTCCCACATTCCTAATGCTCTCTGTTACAGAGTCCTTTTCTTCCATTTGTGGTGGACCCCCAGAGTCCAGTCTAAACAATTTGATATGGCATTACTCTCTCTCTCTCTCACTCTCTCTCTCTCCCTCCCTCACCCTCTCTCTCTCTCTCATACTTTTAATATTACCTAAGCCTCCGAACATAGTGCCAAGCCAAGAGTAGCATAGCCTTGACGTCTCAGCAGCTCCAGACATTTGTTCCGCTAACTTGGGGGCAACCTAAAACCTTCCTGCCCACCCTGCAGACCAGGCTGCAGGGAGGGTTGGGTGCAGGCTGATTGAGGTTAGCCATGGGTGTGGACAGAGTTATGGAGTGTGGAGAGGTTACAGCTTGTGACACAAGTGGTACAACTGGTAACAAAAGTGTAAAACAACTGGTAATTACACACTAGATTTTTCTTCTTGCTCTCTCGCTCTTGGCCCCCTCTCTTCCTCCGTCTCATAAACAAGAAACCCAGAAAACACAAGCATCCCGAGCCCCCCAGTGCTCTAATGTCAGGAGGGTGCTGGAAGCTGACCACCGGGAGCCCACAGAGGCAGGTTTGTCCAAAGGTCATCTGCCTACCTGTCAGGACTCTGGTCTGCACACTGAATGGTGCTGAAATGTCAAACAGAAACACCAGGGGCACGAACACCTCACACAGGCCTCACCCCAGATTTCAAGCTAACCCCCAGAAAAAGAACAGACCAATCACTTCATGGCTTGTTTGCTGGGGTGCATGACAGAAACCATTTAGCCCTAATAGAGGGAATTAGCAACAGGAATTTCACTCCTGCTAAACAGTCAGATCCTCACTGCATGAGGTGATAGCAAACGCCTCGGTTTGTTATTTTAGGATTAACAGTATAATAAATACGAGATAAGCAGAAGACAGTGGGAGCACGCATCCAAATGTTTACAGCGGTTTATCTTTGCTTCATAACACAGCCTTCTGTCAGCCCTGTTTGTGGCTCCATCTCTGGTGGGCCAAGAGTCTTTTACCCCCCCAGAGGAATGACACTGAGAGATTCTGCAGCTGTTCAGTCAGGGAGAAAATTCAGCCCAGAGGAGGCTAGTTTATAAAAAGCACTGACAAAGTGTTACACGCACTATATATGTGTTGAAAAGTTCAGGGACTGATTCTGATTACTTGTTTAAAGAAATGATAGGCAAAATTATGTCAGTGGATAGTATCTTTGTCTTTCAGTTATTTCAAGGCTACCCTGGAAGCATCTAGTATTTATGGGTCCTACATACAGGCATGTCTATTCATAGTCACTGATATACTAAATTAGTGAGCGTGCATGTTGGACAGCAACACAAGCCTGTTTCCATTTAGATTAATAATGAAAATGGGTTGGATGGATGGATTATTAAAATAATCCATCAAATAGTAATGTAAGGATGATGGAGAACTTTTGCCTTAAACCCAAACAGGTTACTATACGGGATGCAGCTAGAGGATAACCTGTAATTACACCAGAAATATTACAGAATAAATGTTCATAATCTTTGCTGAAGTTGGCTTAATTAGCTGTCTTACTGGATGAAGATTAAATTACTCACATTTGAGTTGAGTCGGTTCAGCTCAGGCGTCTCTCGTTCAAGCGCTCGCGAGTCATGATGACCACCATTCAAGGCAATCAAAATGTACTAAAGTCGTGTACTTATGAAACGTAGGTGAAAAAAGTAATTAGACAATGTATCGTCAACATAAACGCTGTTGATGTTGACATGCTGTGGCTGAATTTGGTCGCCGAAACGCTGGACTTTCCGTACTCTCCATCTCGTCCGGCGCGTCTGGCTGATCCTCTGCGCGCAACGGAGACTTGAGGAAAGAAGGGGAGGGTACGCATGTGGATCAGCGCAGGGAACATTTGCAAAAAATAACCAATCATCTCTATATGCCAGCCTGGAAATGCATTTATTGATTTTGTTTGAAATGGAGTAATGATTTATATCACTTCAGTGCAAAATCAATACGCTTCTGTCTTATAATGCTTTCTAAAAGGGTCCATGGGAACCCCAGTGGACACTAAGGGGGTCCCAGTGGGTCCGCAGCAAAGTGAGAAATATTTTAATTTCGCTATCATTTAGTTGACTAGACGTTATTCCGAACTAGAGTGGCTACTCTGATTATAAGTTTCACTATAGCACCGCTATTATTTACAGTTGACAATTCTAGAAACATTAACCCCCTTACTACAATATACAGAAAATAATAATAATAAAGAATAATCAGACACAGAATTAGGGACTCCATCTCAAACTTTTTACAGGCAAAATCGGACACCTTTAAAATGGGACACCTTGCATTCTGATTCAAACAAACAAACAAACAAAAGAAAGAGAGAAAAGAAGCAATTTCAACATTTTAATGTCTTCAAATAACAATTTAATGAAAATACAACAACACAATTGAGATATGTGAAACATTAAAAGTATTTATTTATTTATGTTTATTCATTTATTTTATTTATTTGTTTTTTACCCTTCTTTTTTGAAAATTCAAACAGGGCTTTCAAAACTATTTCATAAAAAAAATATAACAAAATATAACAACTGACAGTATTTAGCATCTCCACAACATTTTTTAAAATGTAAAATCGAATAGCTAGCTAGAGTTTTTATTGGTGTGGTAATATTGCAACACGTTCTTATTCCCAACTTGTCATGAACGGCTGCTCTTTGGCCTTATGGTAAGTGTCCACATGGGCGTTTTTAGATGCGAGGGGTCACGCCGCTTCCCAGCTTTGGATGCTTGATGGGTGTGCCAACAATAGAAACATACAGGTGACACACCCTCCTACAACTGAGCAAACACTTCCTAGCTGCACCTGATTGGACGAACACACTCATGGGCTGTTTTCTCCTGGATTTCAAACCGGACCAACATGGCGGCTCTTTTAGAAACTTACGCTTATATTACAAAAGCTGTTCACTGAAATATGTTTCTGAAAACGCTTGAGGCGATAAGTAAACCATGCAGTTATTGAATCTGTCTTCACTTTAGATTGACAATGGTTAGTTTAAAAGTTTTCCGGAAGTTTCCAGAGGTGTCAAGTTGCGCTGGACGCCCCATTATATGCATTTAAATAGCCTCAGCCTTAACTTAATGCAAATGAGGAGTCGCCAACCTGACACCCCATCTCTTGAAACGCAATGCAATGCCACCAGAATGTGTTGCACAGTTGCTTACATAGACAAACATAACAAATGGGAAGCGTGGAAATAATGGATCCTGTGGACGCATACCATTACGCTTCAAACGATGACGCTTTGTGTACCCATGTAGCATCAGTTTGGACTGTACGGGGCTGTTCCAACCCTGATGCTCTGGGTCTTCCATTGAGTCTACGTGTCACTGTGACATCACTCACAGCCAAAAGACAAAACAGTTACAGTTTGGTTATGTTTAGGCAACAAAGCGACTTGGTTAAGGTTAGGAAAAGGTTAGGTTTAGGCACCAAAACAACTTGGGTAGGAAAACATTAGGTTTAGGCATCAAAATGACTTGGTTAAGGTTAGGTCGTCCACATGACAGTCCTGTGTCTTGTACAGCCTCCATCCACCCCAAGTATCTCCTTACGTGGAGTTCTTTGTGCTATGTCACACAAATGTGGTCAACTTTGGGTCGATAACTGATGCTACAGGGGTACCTACAGAGCATCATACTTTCAAGCATTGGGTCATTGACCAAGCTGCAATTTTTGATGCTTTGGGAATGAGAGCGGGCTGAATATTTTCTAAGTAGTTAGCTAAAACAGCTCTCTTCTTAGTTTAGTTCCAGCAAGCTAGCTGATATAGGCTATTTAAGAGAAATTATATTTGTATTATATTTGTATTATATTATATTTAGAAAATTGATTTCTCTCAAGACAGCATATGTTTCATGATCCTCAAGAATATTTTTTTCTCATCAAAATGGCTAAAAGCAGTGTCCCATTTAGGCAATTGGCAACATGGGACAATATCAAAATTTATATTTTTCAGTAAGAAGCATAAAACTGATTTATGGTCATTTTGATATACGACATTACAAAATATATTGGAATGAAACAGAGAATATGTGTTTTCAGACTTTTATAAGCCTAACCATTTTTACATCACAACACTATGTCATTTCACTTATTGTGATTCTGGAATCAAATGTCACTGCACGCGATGACGGCACACTTATATGAAATCATATCCATGACTTTTTTTCCTTTATCAAATGCTTTTTCTGTGATGCATTGGTTTTGGGTTATTTTGTGTATTCTTTGAAAAGATATTCATTACAATGGTTAACTGTCCCAATTTGCCAGGTGTCCCAATTTAACAATACTCACCCTACATAGAGGTCAAGGCTAAAATCGGGTTAAATTTGGCTCAAAAATCAAAGTTATAGATGTCTAGATCACAGCTAGCTGTTCTTTCAATGTCTTTTCAACAACTGTACCTTTAGATTTGTGCTTAAATGACGTTAAATCAGCAGTTAAGCTATGATATAGACATCAACTAAACTTTCACTTTGGAACCAAATTTAACCTGATTTTAGTTTAGACATTTAATAGATGCTGTTTAGTGACCATCTCAATTTCAAAATGTATTTATTGACGTCTTCACAGGACACTTACTACTTCAGTACAAAAGAACAGCCCGCGAAAAAAATGCAGGGCTTCCTCCAAGCTCCAAAAATGAAAGGTTGTAAATTACACCTGGATGTTAATTAATTCATATTAATGAATGAATTAATATGTGTGCATCTCTGGACATTAAAAATTGTTTAAGTAATACTACATATGTAAAAATCTATGAGCTAAAAGTGAGCTTGCCGGACAGATTCATCTTGAAATGGCAATTCAAATTATTTTAATGCAATACATGGACATAACATTTTCATTTGTTTGTATGATATATAAATATGTAATAAATGACTTTAACTTCTTTGACTACAAGTGGTCTACATTTAGCCATTTATTTTCTGGGCTGTATGAGAGCTGCGACATAGCTTTAACACTGAAATCTGGGATGAATCAATAATAACAAAATATCATGGCATAAAGACATGAAAATGTTCCCTCATGGTGTTTAAGCCTACATTTTGGTGCATCATGCCTCAGTGTCCCCAGAGCAGCTCCACAGAAATCAGCAACAAACCATTCAATGCCACTACTGAGCTTAATAGCCCATTTCATTTAATATAGTTGCATCACAGCTTATTGAATAATTTTGTTTTCATGGCCAGACCAGGGACACTGGTGCAGCATTCAAACATCAAAATGACCCCAGATCTTTGGAATGTGATGTTCAGAAATGATATACTTCAGTTTATCATGATCATGGTGGCTGCAATCTCTAAGTGTGACTTCTTGTATATTGTGAAACGAAGATGAATAAGGCATTGAACTAAATGCACTGTGTGACCTTGAGCAAGCTGGAGGAGAATTGATGTCTCTGAAGACAAAGTTATCATTTCACTAGAGTCAGGCTTTCAGCTTTGTGAGTGCATTATTGTTAAGGATAAGCTGTGATTTATGCTGAAGTGAGAAGAGCTGATGTTTTTGTAGGCCAAAGTGTGGTGCAGTAAGGGACCAGTTCAAAGCATTTCTTCGTCTATACCAGTGGTTCTCAAAGTGGTTCTCAAAGTATATG
>OMKZ01033373.1:3015-16550 GCA_900302535.1 Neoniphon sammara | reverse complement strand
TGTGATGTGTGTGGTTTTGAAATGAATCGGGCCACAGTTTCAGTGTCTGTGATGTCTTTTACATTTCTGGTTTGTTTGGAATAAACGGAAGAAGAAGAAGAAGAAGAAGAGGAGGAGGAGGAACTGGGTAGTTAGCATGAGCAGCGAGAGCCACCATGGCTGAACAGACAAAGTAAAGAGAAACTCAGACTCCATCAACAGGAAATCCAAGTCCCGCCCACGCTGTTTGATTGACAGGGGAGCACTTAACTGTTTGAATGACAGGTAAGCACTTAGCACCAAAGATGCCACCAAAATTAAAAAATAAACAACAGGGAATTTGAGGATTACCACTTTAAAACTATAGATTACCTCCTCAGCCTCCACACTTTATCTTCTTGAAGATCCCATATTCCTGATGGGAGGTTCTCATGTCAGCACTGCAGCAGGAGAGAGAGCAGCATTAGGTACAGTGCAGTGGAATGTGTGTGTGCAACATATTTGGCTCTGACACAGCAGAGTGAAGTCATGATTGCAGTTCAAGGTTATGTTGAAACACCCCAGCTGGATTATATTTCATATTGCTGGAGAGGAGAGCGGGGATGTGATGTTTGATGTAACTGGGGAGCAGAACGGGGAGGCGGAGGGATACGAGAGACGAGCGAATTGAAGCCCAAGTGCGCACTTCTTTTTTTTGGTGAAATCCCCAAACGAGGAGCGCAGTGATTGGATAATTGCATGGACGGACGCGAGCAGCATTCCTGACATGGGAAAGAAAAAAGGTTTTTGGAGAGCTGTGCAAAAGAGTGTAAGGAAAGTAGATTAGTGTTACATGAGAATCTGTCCTCTTGAACTTCCTTCATTAACTTCAAATACTGTACAATTTGAATCAAGGCCAGACAAAGTCAAGCATGATGCTGAAGAGAAATAATTTATATTAACATGATGCTGCTGTCGTGTGAAAACCTTGTAACTCCTCTTTTTGGTGATTTCCATGTAATTTGAATTAAAGGATCACAGGATAGAAGAACAACATTATTATCCTACTTTTTTCACTCTATTGTTTTATCCCTCACTTTTTTATTTTACCTATATTATGCTATTTGTTTTTTTTATTTTATCTGACACTTCCTTTGTTTTTACCCTTTTGTTTATTATATTTTTAAAAGTTTTCATTAGTCTCAATTGCCTTATTGCTCCCATTCTTACTATTTTTATTATTTGCCAATTTTTTTAATCTTTCTCAATGTTAACTGCCTTGGACTGCACTTGTATGTATGAAAGATGCTTTGTTAATGCATTTTGTTTATAAATTGATTGATTGAATATTCCTGTACAGGTCAAGAAAATTCTTTTGAATAAATTAAGACCCTTTCCCCTGGACAAACACAAACCTACATGGCAGTCGTGATTTAATAATAATAATAAGAAGAAGCTGTTTTTTGGTCCCTAGAAAGTCTGGAAAGACTTTGTGGAGATTCAAGGTTGTCGCTTGATAATGTGCTGCTATCATGGAGAAAACAAACTGCGATTTCAGTGCTTTTCAAACTTAACCTGAAAGTTTGCATGGCTATGTATGAGTGCAGTGAATTTTATGACCCTTGGGCGCCTGAAACTTTTTGCAGTTACGTGTTTTTCAGCTGACAGTGGCGATTCTGTATGTTGTGTCTTTGCTCGCCACTTCAATCACCTTGACTCGGGTTCTCACTCTTCCGCGCCTTCTCCCCGTCCTTGTGATGTGATGAAAGGCCTACGGAGGCAACTCAGACAAAGTCGAGCGAGCCGGGCTTTGATCAAACTCACGGCTCCAGTGCTGCGGTCATAAAAATGGCCGACGATTCCTCGCCTGGGCCGGGGCGTTTGGAGGATGGCAATTCCAGATGTCTGCCAGGTTTCCCGCAGCGCGTAAAGAGGGGGTAACTCTAGCGATGTGACCCCAAGGGAACCTGTAAATGCAGTCGAACGGTGATTACTGTGTGTATCGCAAACTGTGAGTCAAGCCTGTAAGCCCCGGCTCTCCTGACACAGAATTTGGAAAATATCAAAGCTAGACTCCCCTGTAGCAGTGGAGCTGGATGATGTGGCTGCAGCATGTGTTGACTGATTGCAACGCTATATCATGTGGAAAGATCGCCATATTGCATCAGTGTGCACAGAGCAGGAGGTTCTGCTCCGTGTGACCCGACATGGAAAGACTAACAAGTGTTTTCAGGCACAGGAGAGCACAAGGACAGGGCAACGAGGAAAAATGTGACTGAAAACGAACGTGACGACAAGCTGAGACAGTGATGAAACAAAAGACGAGGAAAAATTGAAGTGTGTAATCCAAGAGGAATCGGTGAGGATTTTCATTCTGCTGAGTAATAACAAACAGTGACTCAGTTTGGTTCAACTTTTTTTCTATTAGAGAACGCAAAATATGTTTTGTCTTAAATTTGTTTCGTGTTTGAAGCAGTGCTGATGAAGGCAATGAGAGATAATGAGGATCCGTTTGAATAAACGGATTGTTGACACAATGATGAAAATATGATTGAAGTTTTTTTCATCTGAGGGGATTTGTACTGCAAAAACATCCATCTCAAAAAGTCATTTAATCTCATACTAAACCTTATATTTTTGTTTCTGTCAAAACAAGCAACAATCTATCAGTGAGAAGAGAAGAGAAGTTTTTTCCACAGCTCAACTGAATTTTTTATTTTTTTTCATGTTTTAAGGCTACTTTAAAACTCCATACCAGATGACTACCGAACACTGCAAAAAATAAACAAATAAATGAAATAAAATAAAAACTTCATTCTAACAAGTCATTTAGTCTTATATTTGGTGTTATTATCTTATTCTTCTTAAAAGCAGTGAAAAAATCTGCCAGTGGGATGAGATAATCCCACTTGTTTCCAATGCTAATCAACTTGTTTCCAGAATTTTCTTGAATCAAGTGTCATTTTCTTGATCCTAGTGGGCTGATCTGCCTTATTCTGCAACAGATTCATACTTGCTCCCAGAAAAATTCCTCAAACAAGTGATACGGCACTGGAAACAAGTGGGATTATCTCATCCCATCAGCAGATTTTTTTTAGCCTTGTTTTAAGAAAGAAACAAGATTTGCAAGCATGAATATGAGGCTAAATAACTCAAATATGGAGATTTGTTTGCAGTGACTGACTTATTCAGATTCTTTGCAGTGAGAATTTTCTGCACACTGAGTCACTTGTCTTAAATTCACAGAGATGAGGAGATGTTTACAGTGGGTTTATGTTTCGTCAGTTTGAAAGGACCAATAACCACAATATAGCATGGTGAAGAGGGTCCCATTAGTATCATTGTCATAGCTGAGCCTTCTCATTCATCACCCTGGCATTTGCGTCTAAATTATCTGAGTGGCAGTCGGTCATTATCCCAGCATGCAACATGCCATCGTAAGATAAAAGAGACAATTATCCAGCGCACACAAGGGGTTATTGAGAAGCTATCTGCGACCCTGACAAAGCCGTTTTTTTAATCTTGATCCTTTCTGACGAGCTATTAATATCTCATCACCCGCCAAATGATATGTTTACATTAATTAAAGCAGCTATTAACACAAGGAATGAACCGCAGCACACAAGGTGGATTTGTTGTCAACTTCCAGCGTCGTCCTCATGTTGTCTTTTCCGCGCGCCAGGTCCAGATGGTGCCGCCTGTTAAAGATAGCGAGGATTTTCACTATTTATCTCGCCCTCGACGTGCCCGCCGAGCATCGCCGCCTCTCCCAGAACCTCGCAGCACAGAGGCTTCACTTCACACCTTTTGTGAAACAAGCCACCCTCGGCGCCTTTGGCAACAGGAACCGTTCATTACAGAGGAGTGAGACTGCGTGGCGGGAGAGCTCGCAACCTGTTTGACACATTTCTCTGTGGGTGTAATTGCATTTCCTGTTTCCCTGTTGTTTCATTTCGGTAAAATGCCAAACTCTTCCAATTAAACCCTGGGTGACATTGTTTTGCAGTGCATTCTTTCTCTCTCTCTCTGTCTCTCTCTCTTTCTCTCTCATTCTTTCTCTCTCTCGCTCTCTCTCCCTCCCCTGACCTCTCCAGTTGGCTCAAGTTGGTCAGTAATGCGTGGACAAGAGGTTTCCAGACAAATTCCGTCACAGCTCACAGCTTCATGCATCCAAAAGCCTCTCTGCACTCAAGATGTTTTCCGAGGCTCTGTTGTCAGTTAGTAAAATATTTGTCTCCAGATACCGGCCCATAAAACTTCCAATCCTGACCTACAAAAGGAAAAGTGCCTTTTGTGTGTTTTTCTCCCAGGCCATTGTTTGAACACTTAGCAGATTCGTGTGATTGCAGTCTCTTGCATGAACCAGGATCCAAATGCTGATAATTTGCAATGCAGAAGGATGTGCAATTAGTATTTTTTGTTTTGGCTCTTGTTCTTACAAGCTTTGGGAATTTTATCAGTGCATACTTGATTGCAAATAAAAGAATCAAGATTTAATATTTGAATATGTTAACAGCTTATAAAAGTAGTTATTTTTACAGATTTCTGCCAAATGGATGCCCTCCATCTTACGTGCTCCACTAGATTACAACAGTGCAGGATTACTAGCTTCAGCATTAGTTGTGTAAATGTGCAGTAAATGTTTGGAGAAGGCCGATCTCTCATTGGCAGACAGTGTCACTTAATATCAATAGTGAAGCCTCTGCACACACAGGACTATAGAAATGCAGCCACTCACTACTAACTTCCTCTGTAATCCATTGTGCTTATTGGGTCAGCAACAGCTGCTCACTCCATTAAAGACATTATTGTTTTCTTCACTGCAAAGCCTGGCAAGTGATTTTATCTCCTGGCAGATAAATGATCTGGTTTTAAAGAGTATGTAAGATATTTTAATGGCCTCGTAACACAAATAGACCACAGGGGGTTGGGGGGTTGTTGATCAGCACCAGTGACTCAACAATTACTTTGCCAAGTACTGAGATTTACTCAAAACTGACTTTCTGGCCCGTACTGTGCTTTGAAACAACTCTTTCAGCAGGAGGCAAGTTGTGTCTGTGTTGCTGCAGTTCCTGCTGTTCACCACTAGATTCATAAGACTCATCATATGCATGACTCAAAAAAATTCTCTTTAAGTGTAAAACATAAGACATAATCATGAAACAACCAATTCAGTCTCGAAACAAGAAGTTTGTTCTAAGACTCTTTAACTGCGATCGTACTGAAAGCGTATTTCTTTTGGCTGAGGAAGGAACTACAGCGACTCAGTCATTTTTAGTTTGCCATCTAACAGCAGAAGGTCTTTCTTGGCTGCCAGAGAGGAATTCAGGACCGGTAACTATGTGATATTATTTTCACTGTCATACCTAAATAATGCTGCAATTATTTTTTTTAATTTTTGAGCAAATTATGGTGTTAGTTAAAGCTGCAAAAAGCAATTTACTCTGACTACAAGAAGGAGACAGAAAGTGTAACAGCTTTGTAAATAAAGCCGGTCTTGCCTTACTCTCTATGGAGGCTGGCCACCGTGCATACAGGCTAATGGCTAAGCTAACTGTACCTACAGTGCTGCCTTTACAATGCCTTTATTGCCTCACTTCATGCATTTTGACATTATGTACAAATTTCCGAAATGGGAGGGGAAGAGGGCCGGTTAAACAGAGAGGGAGGTAGCAAGTTTTAAAGAAACTTGGAAAGCTGTAGGCAGGAATGGGAGGAGCCTCACACCTCTTTGAGAAGCAGCAACAATGCGCTGGCTACTGGCTTATATTACTATGTTTTAAAAAAATAGCATACATTAATGCATGAGCAGCACATGTTGGTTTCAGGATTGGTAATAAGGTCTGAAATTGCTTACTGTAGGATCTAAGTGAAATAACTACAGTGGTTGGCTTGCACACACACACACACACACACACACATCCTGATGCAAACAAAACAAAACCAGAGAGCTGAGGGCGCTTTTCATATTGAGGCTTTAAATTCTTCCATGTAAATTCACTTGAATCAAGTTACATAATTGTGAAAAAAGCCACATTTATTGAAACCAGCAGAACGATCTGCCAGCGTGGCAGGATAATTTGGCATAAAACGCATCCTGAGATAAGGCTGATGCTTTTGAGTACAAGATAAAAAATGCCTTGCCAGGCCTGTGATGTCTTGCAGCGCTCTGTGCTGCGGGGGGAAGGTGGTGACGAGGTTATTCTGCACGGATCCGCTGAGCGCACAGGCATCCTGGACCAAGCTGCTTCTAATTAGCGAGCACAAAGACACCCACCACCCAAACACGTCCAGTCCAAAGGAAGTTTGGCATGCGCAAATCTTGATGAAAAGCATTCCATCGCTAGCAGTGTGCAGCTCTGGATAAGAACCCAGTCTGGAAAACACTGGGCCGAGGTGGACCAGGGACGAGGTCAGGGTGCTGTTGCTGGTGGCATTGTGTGTGTTTGTGTATGTGTGTGTGTGTGTGAGTGTGTTTGTGTGTGTGTGCGCGCATGTGTGTTTGTGTGCATGTGTGTGTGTGTGTGCCCATGTGCAAGGGTGCCTGTGTTGGTCCATTTCTGCATATGTGCACTGCTAAAAATAGCTATTTTAACAAGCCATTTAGTCTCATATTCAATTTTAAAATCTTGTTTTTCTTCAAACAAGTCAAAAATCTGCCAGTGGGATGAGATAATCCCACTTGTTTCCAATTTGTTTTTAGAATTTCCTTGAATCCAGTGTCATTTTCTTGATCCTAGTGGGCTGATCTGCCTTATTCTGCCTTGTTTCAACATATTTATATTTGTTACCAGAAATATTCCTGAAACAAGTGAAATTGGATTGGAAACAAGTGGGATTATCTCATCCCACTGGCAGATTTTATTTACCCTGTTTTAACAAAAACAAGATTTTAAAATTGAATATGAGACTTGTTAGGATGGATATTTTTGTGATGTGTGTATGTAATGTTTATATGTGTGTGTGGGTGTGGGTGGACGGATATTCCCCCTGGCTGCTGGTGCCACAGAGGGCGGTCCTACAGCTGCTATACCTTAAAACAAAGCAGTTTAGCTGCCCTGCTCTGGGAGGCAGACGGTTGCCATGTAATTGGCAGGAATTGGATGTAAGACAGTCAGAATAAATGAATAATTTAACTCCACTGGGGCGGATGGGCTGTCACACGGCTGCCATCAGTGATTGACACGTTAATAACATTTGCCACAATAAAGAGAAACAGTTGAAGGGGTCTTTGTGGTGCCACGTTTCTTCAAGAATACATTGTGAGGCACCGTAATGCATCAAAAAAGGTGAATTACAGCTTCCTGTAATAGTGTTAAAGTTCTTTTCCCATATTACAATCATCAGAAAATTCCTTGCATTTGTGATTTTGGTATGATGGAAATGTGATGATGTCATTAGCTAGCCTGTTCTAATTCAGTTTTCTATATTGAATAGAGGCCTTTCAGCTGCTGTAATGCATCTTCTGGCGGCCATATTGGAGAGCAACAATACCCGTGAACAGCTGGCTGTGTTTCTGAAAGTACGACTTTCTCAACAGAGCTGAACAGATGTCACAAATTTCCTTGTTGTTTTGACTGGCAGGTAATTATTTTGCCATTAATTTTATGTCTGATTACTTTTGTGTTTAGACAGTGTCTGGCTGTTAATTAGCACCAGTCAGCTAACCATTAGTGTCTTCTTGTAAACATCTCTGATTTGCGCACTGGCTAACGTGCATTAGAAGCTAGCTAGGACTGAGTGTGTTATCATCAACACTGGTTGTTTTTGCCGACAGTTTAGCAGTTATTTGTTCAGGTTAGTTGAGCTGACTCTTGTGCATTGGAGTAGACATCTCCATCTTAACTCATTTAATCTCTTTTTCAGTCTTAAAAACTTAATTTTCTTCAGACAAGTGAAAAAAATTGGGATGAGATAATCCCACTTGTTTCCAACGCTAATCAGTTTACAGAATATTCTGGAATCAAGTGTCATTTTCTTGATTCTTTCTAAAAGGCTGATCTGCCTTATTCTGTCTTGTTACAACATATTTATACTTGTTCCCAGAAAAAATCCTCAAAGTGAAACTGCACTGGAAACAAGTGGGATTATGTCATCTCACTGGCTGATTTTGTCAGAGACAAGATTTTAACACTGAATATGAGACTAAATTACTTGTTAAGATGGAAATTATTTTGTCAATGTATTCAACATTACTCAAAGGACCCTCATCAACACCACAATAATCTTTTACAGCTGTCTTTCTCTTTCTTGCCCAGTTGTATATTTCAGCAGTATTTGTGCTCAGCCAGTTCTCTAGTGGACCTTCATGTTGGTGCCAGCCACAGTTGCTAGGAGACTTAACACAACTGCCAAACCTCCATTATAATATATCATGGTCTGATTGTGTTATCATAATGCGCTGATAATGTGCTTATAATGCGCCTGCAGTGCTTTATAATCCCCTTTAATAGATATGTCTAGTAAATTTGTTACTTTTCTTTGACTGGACGTCTGCAGCATGAATTGCTAATCTTGTTCTCCACATTTTACAGTTTAGGCATGTAGCTTTTCACCAAAGTAAATGAAAGTGAATGAAACAGCAGAATAAGCTCGAAATTCCTAAGTTATCAGCACTACAAGGAGTCATTACTCATTTTTCATATTGCAAAATTCTAAGATTAACATTCAAACACGATGCTGAACAGCAATGCCTGGGGTGCAAATGTGCTGGTTGGTCGTACGATTTACATGCACAGTTGCAGTTGGAAAGTCTTAAGCTCGATTAAGTCAAAGCTAAGATTTAATTGGACTACGTCGTTTTCCCAGTATACATGACTCAGTCGCAGAATCCATTTACTGACTGCAGCAGCCTGTGTCAGCATCTGACGAAGACTTTGTTGCAGTGGATAAGAAGAAGAAGAAGAAGAAGACTTTCTTCTGGTTGAGCTTTTGGGTCACATAGCGGAGCAAAACTGGTTGGCAGAAAAAAAAGTTTGCCGTTCCTTGTTTTTCATTCGCTCGTGTATTTAAGGACGTCCAACTCCTTCAGCAGCAGCAACATGAAGTCCTTCTCGTCTGTCCAAAGATGCACATTGTTTTTAGCCTTGGCATTCCCCATGATACCGCCTTGGCTTTGCATTGGACTTCTAACCTTGGGAACATGCGCAGAACACCTTGGCCGATTGTCGTCCATTTAAAGCATTCACATGCTGTAGTAAATCGATCTTCAAACACATTATGTGGGTGTGTTACTCTGACTTCAAAAAAATCGACTTACAGCATTTCCGTCGGAGTAAAATGTCTGTATGATGTTTGGAAAAAGCCGATTTATTGTCTTAGTCCGGCTAAAATCAAACTTTTAAAATGCATGTAAACCCACTGGCTGTCTTGGTGTTCATCAGCTTGGTGCCCTAAACACTCCTCTAACTCCAGTTCTCTGTACTGAGTCACTACCTGATGAGCAAAGGTGCAATTTGAGACATGTCCTAAGTATCGCAGGATCATTGAAATAAAACAAAACAGCTCTTTCCCTCAGTTTTTTCCTCAGCAGAAACCATATCTGTATGCTAGGTAGGCCCATGACACCCATCAGAAATTCTATGTGACAATTCTCTGGCCAAAAAAAAAAAAAAAAAAAAAAAAAAAAAAAAAAACTCATCATCATTCGAAGGATTGCCACAATGTCCTGCCCTTGAGAGACAGAAATGATTACTGCATGTGGCCCCCGCATCATCGGCAGGCGTTTGCTGACAATAGCAGGAACAAAGACCTTGCAGACGGCCGGAGTGGTCTTTGACTCTCCTTTTCCATTACCGCATGGCAGCGGTCCAATCCCACAAGGCAATGCGGAGCCATCCTCAAAGGCAACGCTCTGTTTACAAGCGCAGGGATATGCAGCACAAGAGGATGTGTACAGTAGTTGTGGGAAGCAATTATGGCCAATAGCTTGTGCGTGATTACATCTTGATGTTTTGTCAAAGTGCAGAAAAGTGTAGGAGTGTATCATGTTGCTCCAATTGGCGCAATCACAGGAGCAGCCGGACCTTTCATACAATAAAGAAATGCCTTTACACCAAGAGAAAGAAAAAACTGTGCAGGCCTGCAAGGGGGGCTGACACCTAAACTGGATTATGGGTAATATGCTGTGTTACCTGTGCCATTTTTCTGAGATGCAGTCGTGTCACTGTGGCTTTATGGTACAGTGAGTGACCCAATATATCATAAATGCTGGCAGAAAAGCAAAAACTGTGTTGTAAGAGTAAAAGAAAAAAAAATCCTGCTGGCAGACTGGCTTGCACTGCAAAAAAATTTCCATTTTAACATCAGTGTTAAAATCCTGTTTTTCTTCAAACAAGGTCAAAAAATCTGCCAGTGGGATGAGATAATCCCACTTGTTTCCAATGCTGATCAACTTGTTTCCAGAATTTTCTTGAATCAAGTGTCATTTTCTTGATCCTAGTGGGCTGATCTGCCTTATTCTGCCTTGTTTCAACAGATTTATACTTGTTCCCAGAAAAAGTCCTGAAACAAGTGAAACTGCACTGGAAACAAGTGGGATTATCTCATCCCACTGGCAGATTTCTTTTACCTTGTTCAATTAAAAATAAGATTTTAACACTGAATATGACACTAAATGACTTGTAGAGATTGAGATTTTTTGCAGTGTGGTTACAGAAACTATCACCTGAAAATGACAGGTCGTATCCCTGCAATGATAAAGAGATTGAACCCTTATAGAGTCATCCAGCACCACTTACATTGGTTGAGTGTTGAAAATGTAAAATATTTCTACCACTCTTCAGTTTAAAGTTACCCCTCAGACAGTCTGGCCTTATAGGTTTTCTCTTTCTTAATCGACTGTGCTGGAAACCCTTTGTCCCGACCACACAGCTCCAGTTTCAGAAAATATTCATTTTATTACAAAGTGATATAAAACATTCATAAACAATCCCCAGCTGAACTCAGTGTCTTCACCACTGAGGGCTGCTGAAGGCTGCTTCATAATGCATACTGATGGTCCAGGCTTCTTTTGTCTTTGAACTCTTCCAGCAAATCTGACTGGGCATACTAATGTGCCTCATTAACATATTTGGTTATAGGGAGCACATAAAACATAGCAAGCCATAGTTAGCCCTTAGCGCTCCCCAAGTCTGGAAGATCTACTGCCTTACAATGCCATTTAGTATGAAATACCTAAGAGCAGGTATTACCTGTCGCTTCAAAAATGGATGACCTTCAATTTCTGCTATCTCATGACCGCAGGTCGCATCTGAGCGACTGATAGCGATGAGATCATTAACTCCTCATGCCATCACTTATCAAAACAACCCCTGGCTGCTTTTCTACAAGGTCTAGACTCTTAAGCAGATGTGCAATAGTAAGACTCGACTTTGTAGACATGAAATGAATTATACTGGTGCGGGTCACAAGGATAAGGGAAATCAAACTGTGTAAAAAGTAGTTTATAAAAGGGCAAGATCATCATTCTAAATCTGCAAAAAAGTGTCTGTGAAAGCAGGAGCCATCATTCTTAGAGTGTGTGGGATGTTCAGTAGATGTGTGGTATAGGGCTTCTGCTTATCAGAATCACTTTTTTCGCCCTATACAATAAATTGCCTTGGTGAAATCGGGCTGTGAACTTAGTCCGTGTTCACAGATGGTGTTTTTTTCCACAGCTGTCATCGTCTCTTTTTACATGGAATCCTATGGGAAGCGGCCGTTCAACGCTCAAACAGCAGCTGCTCTAAAAAAAAAAGTTGAAAAAGGTTTAACTTTTTCAGAAAAAGAGCCATTGTCACAGGTATTGTCATCCACATAGAACAGTAAAAGAAATTTTGTTTGAGTTCTACTTCAACTAAGTTGATATGCAATCTGCTGTAAAGTTACCCTCCACTGTTTTGTTCTTCTTCTTCACTTGTCTATTTCCAGTGAGGCGTTCAGGGACTGTTGGTCAGTTTTATCACTACTCATCAACTAAAAATCCTGTTTCCATCCACACACACACAGCCAGGCTCATCGTCATAGTAACTACAGTCACTTTGGGTGTTTCAAGCAGGATTTGGTGATGCTAAGTATCACTCTTGTTAAGAATTGTACTGTGAACTTAACTGGTTTAAGCGGTAATTCTGCCTTCATTTCAACTCAGATCTTTGAATTTGCACCTTGCAAATTCTCAAACCTCTGCAACACTACATTCATGGTGTCAAAAATGGATTGCAACAAGAAGAAGAAATCTGTATTTTCCTTCATGGGGGATTACCAAAGTGTATGGAGCAGTATTTACTAAAGTACTAAATTAACACATTGATTCAATTCTTGTGTAATGACTTTAAACGTAGCATATGTGTTTAATGTGGACCCCCCAGGAAGAGCAGTTGTAGCAGCTCCCATGTCCATTTCTTTGTCTGATCTGTTTTCTTTGCTCAAGGAAACAACAGAAGTATGGAGGAGAGTCACTACAGCTGCGATCATATGTTATGGGTCATTATGGGTGGCTAACCACTTAGCCGTTAGCAGTTTGTTTTTTTTAAAAGTACACTGATCAGGTTCAGGACAGGTTATAAAAATGTCTATTTGTCTAATCTATTTTTTTGATGCAGAAGTCTTGAAAATGCTAACAAATCAGAGACAAATGAGGACATGATTGAGGCCTGTGAGTGATTGACTTCCTGTGGTTGCAGCATGACAGATTTTGCACAGAGTGGCACGGCCGTTGCAGCAGTGCCAGCCTGATCCATCTGTGAAACGACACACAGAGGAGAGGCACCGCAGCAGCTTCTCCTCCGGCCCCAGAGAAGGCCGAGGACGAGGCCTTTGCTCCGTCCCGAGACCCTGCTAATTCGGTCGGACACCAATACTACAGCAGCCAGGGGGCCTTCACTTCACTTCAGCGGCTGACACAAGCAACAGAACAGCCACAGCACCTCGGGGGGGAAGGGGGGGATGACTCCCCCCACCTAGGGAGAGCGACTTCAGCGAGGATAGCGGGGACATTAGCAAGTGTCAAGATGGAGAGGGGATCGCTGCGCGGCGGCAAATGGAGTGAGAGGAAGGTGATTCAGGCCGACATGTGATGATTTCCTGGGCAAAGTGTCTCTTTCTTTGCAAGGGATATAAAGACTGGTGTCAAAGTCAGTCATGTCAGTTTTCTTTGCACAAGGAAAAGGTGGGGAATACGGAATGGTAGTTGAAATTGTTTGCATGCGAAGTTTGTGTCGGTCATGGCAAATAAGTCCTCTGATTGGGTTCTATACCTACAACAAAGAACACACATCAGGGTAAGAGGCGTAATCTGAAGTTTGGTGTGTTTTAGTCGTTTTAGTTGAGCTGATAAACTGCTGAGAAACAGCTGAACTGTCACGGCGAGGTAAGTATTTATAACGCTCGATTCCTCCTCCTCAGAAATGTAGCAGGACTGATTGCACCGTCAGGCTTTGTCTTCCTGCTGGAAGTACATTAAGGTAATTAAAAGTCGACTGAGCCTCCAGACAAATTATTTCTCGAGTCGGGGAACAGCTTCAGTCTTCACTCACTGGGACACTGGGATTCTACAGGACACTGAATGAAAAGTCTGTCTAATTAATAATCTTGAATTG